>JAJOOO010003524.1:0-71241 GCA_029582685.1 Solanum piurae
CAACATAAGAGAACACATCAAGGAGGAACATCAACTCCACATAAAAGGCTCAAAACAACTTTGTGCAATTCAAGAAAGTAGCAACACATCTACCAACTTCTTATGCATCAACTTTATTATTTTCCATTTCATTGGAGGAACTTTCTTCTCCAAATCCTCATTCTCATTTCAAACACCAAAGAAACACAACATGCAACTATCTCATTAAAGAGCATTATGCAACTTTATCATAAGAAATCATTTAAGCATGCACATCAAGTCAACTCATGCAACACAAACAAGTAGAAACTTTATTCACCGACTCATAATGCATCAACCACATAGGCCTTTCTCATGTTCATAGGAGGAACTACCTTCTCCTAATCATGACATGATATTTACCCCTTTTATAACATCATAGGGTCCAATATGCAATGGCTTTCAAATGCACACATAGACATGCTCAACATTTCCACTCATGAGTCAATTAAGCAATTCATACTACTTGCACCCTATCGTGAGGATTATAGATAATCTACTAGTCTTATCATTTAATCATCATACTATCAAGAACATACATGGAATTACCATGTTTAGTTACATTCAAGGAGGGACTACCTTCTCCTAGTCACAACATACACACATGGCATCATAAAACTCATAAGAAAGCATTACACAAAGGTCAATGCATTTAAGGAGAAATTCTCAACTTCTAACCTAAGCATGCTCATACTCTCTTCCTCATGAAGTCAATAGTGCATTCACTATATAAAGATGCATATTGACATGAGAAACATGAATTTTATTACTAAAAGTCCATTTTTTATGTAATAAGAATCCTTCAAAGCATGCATAACATAGTGTCTTCTAGTACATGCATAACATACGGAGATCATGCAACTCATAATCATATGCCAGACTCCAAAACATGAACAAGAAACTAGGAACTCTTTGGTCTCAAGCTTGAATAAGAATAGAAGGAAAAGATAAGGATATCAACAACCTTCCTACTCAGTCATCATCCCCCACTTAGGGTAAACCCATCTAAGAGCACATTAAAGTAACCAAGAGAACTATCACTTACCAATTAAGCACAATTTCCCCCTCTAGGGATCAAGTTATGCAAACTCCTTTAATCATTACCTCCTTCATCTCTAAGGTAGGAAACATTCTCCACTAAATCTTCACTATACTCCCTTAGGTGAGGATTTCAAGAATCCAAAAAATGAGTATCTATACCACTCCACTTCATATCTATCACCCAAAGTGGATCTCAACATGGAGAATTCAAGGAAGTTCAATGTATAAATATTAAAGGAACTCAAAACCTTACCATCTAGGCACATTATCCCCCACTTGGGGTGAGCTTAATCAACTCTTTATCACATCATACCCTTATCATCACCTTTGGTTTAACTTTCCGCTCAACCATGCCTAGGTATTATCTAAACACCCTCTTTGAATGACCATACTTAATATCAACCTTAAAAGACAGCCCAATCCTCTGAGAAAAAAGGAAAGAGCCTTACCACTCAGAGATAAAGCTAGCCTTTCGAGAAAGCCCCAACAGAACTCAAGAGAGCCCAGTAGAAAACAGAGAGAGTAGAAGGTAGCAAGCAAGAAGCTAGAAAAAAGGCAAACTAATAAGACACTCGATAAGAAAAAATTGGAATTCGATCTTCGAAATGGAGGTGGTGACCAAGTGAAGACCTTCATGGCCTTACTACCATGGTATCTCTGGAACAGATTTTGCTTTCCTCGCTAGGAGGATTTAGGTAATGCAACGACCTCAGTCAGGGACTTCGAACCATTTTAGGTTCTCCAATCGATTGACCTGCAATAATACCTACAGCTTCCCCCAATTCAACCAGGTCACACGAAAAAGAAAAAGAACAAGAAGAATTAAGTATAAATTAGGTAAATGATAATCAGGTAGAACAAAGTTCTGATCTACTCAAACTGCCGAGAAGATAGGACAGCAGACATGGAGGAGATAAGACAATGGGTACTAAGCCTATTAAAACCAGAACAACAACCTATAACAAGAGCAATCCTACTGTTAATTTATTTTCTTATAATAAATTTCTCTTAGTGGAATTAGTCTGATTATTTCTTTTACATTTTCCAGAATATATTCTAGACATTCTAAATCTTGGGTTGTATCTACTATTCATTTATTTTCTTATAATAAATTTCTCTTAGTGGAATTAGTCTGATTATTTTTTTACATTTTCCAGAATATATTCTAGACATTCTAAATCTTGGGTTCTTTGATACATTTCTATATTTTCTTTTATCAGGTTTCCTAGCAAGGTTATATCTTCATTAGTTTCGTGTCAGTATTCTAAGTATTCGTAATTTATCATTAATCTGAATCTAACTCTAAATCATTAATATTAAATTTTTCTAGTTCTAAGTCTAGTCCATCAAATTCTATTTCGTACCATTCTTGATTCATTAGTTCTAAATCTTCATTATCAAATATTTTTTCCCATATCAATCTTCTTAGTTCTATAAGTTCTATGTTCTTCAGTGCATATAAAACAAGTATCTTGTAATCTAATATCATTCCATCATGTAAATAGGTAGTCATATCATTCATATGCTGCTTTTATTCAATTGATTCCCTCGTACCATAGCGTAACAATAACATTATATTAGATTACTATAAACTAGATTATCTTTAAACATGCTCTCTTGTCACTATTAACATCGTACTTTCAAAGGTAATTTCTTCCTAACAGCGCCTCAACTTTGTCTACTACCCTCACGGCTTCCTTGCCTATGGTTTCCACTATAGGATGGCATAGTCTGGAAAGTTTCCCTTTTTTCCTCATGTTAACAAACTAGAACATGTTCAAAATAATTCTAGTAGATAATAACTAATATAAACTTATTTAATCATGCTATGATATTTAGGAATCAAAGGATTTAGCTAAGCATAATTGTAAATAGATATACCTTTCCGATATCTTCTTGTTCCGTATTGTTAGAAAATTTTATCTTATATTGAGAGTATTTTGTTTACAAGAGGAGGCTGCTTTCCGTGTAGAAAGTCTTGCCTCTATCTGCCATAATGGCTATCTATTTATAAGAGGATACTTACATGTCCTATTCCTCCTTTACTTACTCCACTAATCTAACTTTACACTTGTCTCTATACTATTACATCTTTATATTCCACTAACTTAGTAGTGGTCTACTTTTTATTCCACTAACTACTAACTATTCCTATTCCTACTTTACAACTCTACAAACGTCCCAAATACTTTACATTATTTTCTGCAGTATCTTTTGCTTTTATCTTCTTGGAATCTGCTTTACTATCTTCTTGCTTTATCTCTTTTACTCCAGCTATACGTCTGGGATTACATTGTCTTCACCTTGGCATCTAGAACATTGATGGTCTGGATACTTGTGGCTAATTGTTTAGCAATATCTGGTCATCATTTCAGCTGATATGAAGTTTTTTCTAATAGCTCTTGTTATAGGTTGCTGTTCTGGTTTTAATAGGCTTAGTGCCCATTGTCTTATCTCCTCCATGTCCGTTGGCCTATCTTCTCGGCAGTTTGAGTAGATCATAGTTTGTTCTCGTGCATAATAGCTTCAAATTGAATTTTTGTTTAAATAATTTGATGTTAATTCATTTAAAATTGTAGCTAGTCCAATAACTCTTTTTCCTGCGTAAAATTCTGGTATTGCTACCTTGGGTATCTCGTCTTGTGCTTCTATCTTTTCTGGGCTAATCATTTCTCTAGTTAAACCGATCTTTATGAATTGTATAACTGGTTTAATCTCGTCATATAATATTTTTGTTGGTGCTGAATAAGCTCTTATGTAGAACAATGTTCCTTTAGTTATTCTTTTATAATTCATGAAAGCTTTATGTAATTCTGGTATTGTAGCAATTTCTTCTCCTGCCTGTGTATATACGGTATTTAACAGTCCATAATTGTAGCAAGTTGCTACTAGATTTGCGTTTGTTTTTGGTAAGGCAATTAGTTTGTTATGTCCTTGTAAGTTCTGGGTGATATAGTCCTCATTTGGGTTGGTAGTAGTTTTGGATCTTGGATTTCTGTTTAGGAAAGTTTGTATTTTATGGATGTTTTCTATGTATGCCCTGGTTATATGGTTGTATGTCTTTTTGTCCTGGTTCAGGCTGTCTTTATATGTGTTTATTTGTGGTGGTATAAATGGGGTATTTTGAGGTTTTGGTACATATGGTGTTTCAAATATTTTGTTCAGGTTTGTATTGACATATCTCTTTTCTTCCTTTGTAGATGAGGTGCTACCTGTAGCTGCATGAAGTAAATAATTGTTATGGGTTTTTCGGTGTTTCCCAACGTCACCTTGTATCTCTGGAAGTTTCATGTCTTCCGATTGACGTATCTCCGCATTTTTATAGTCATGCTGCTGACTTGCTTTTATTTGTTGTATCTCTTTATTTATATTATCGACTTCTCTACAAAGAGTAGTCATAGCTTTGAGTAGGTCTTCCATAGTAGTTTCCTCAGTTTGAGTAGCTTTGTCTTGATATGTAATCTGCAATAGCATTTTTGTTAGTACATATCACCTCAATTGTAAATGTAAAGTTTAATATATTCAATACACGTCTTCGTATTTCCTTGGTTGTAACTGGATCTTGTACTTTCCTTGTTAGCCACCATTTTACCTGCGTGTTATTTGTTCTTACAATAAACTTGTTATATACAACATATGGTTCGAAAGCTAATAAACATTTATATATTGAGTATAATTCTTTTCTATTTATTTCCCATTTTATTTCGGGATTTGTAAATGTTCCTGAATAATATCTGCAATGATGTTCTATCTTTTCTTTATTATACCTGTATTTTAGTACTCCTCCATAGCTTATTTCACTAGCATTTGATTCTACTATATAAGTAAATTTTTTATTTTCATCCGGAAAACATAATTTTGGTAAGTTCTTGCATAGTAATTTTATTTTCCTTATCTGTTCTTGGTCTTTATTATCAAAGTAATATTCTACATCTTTCTTTAGTATTTTATGTAATGGTTTTAGGCTTTCTGCTAATTTTGGTATATATTCTCTTACTTGGTTTACTAATCCTAAAAACGATTGTAGTTTCTTCTTTGTATCTATCTGTTCATCAGAATTTATTATTTTTTGTACTATGTGCGGCTGCATTTTTATACCATTTTTGTCTATTTCTATTCCTAAAAATTCTATTTGATTTTTCATTATTTCAGCCTATTTCTTACTTAAGCTTATTCCTGAATACGTAACAATATGTATAAATTTCTCTAATAATTTAATATGTTCATCTTGTGTTCTTGAATATAACAGTATGTCATCTATATATATTATGCAGTTTTCTAATTGGTTGAAGTAATTATCCATGAAATGTTGGTATCTTTCTGGTGCATTTTTATATCCAAAGGGTAATACGTTCCATTCATAGAATCCTTGGGGTACTGTGAATGCTGTTAGTTTTTTAGATTCGTCTTCTAGCTTAAGGTGGTAAAATCCTGATTTGCAATCAAACTTACTAAAATAATTATATCCTTGGACTTGTCTTATTTTTAATATCTTATTTGGAATTGGATAATTATATGTCTTAGTTTTGGCATTTAGGTTTCTATAATCAATTACCATTCTACTTTTTCCTCTTTTTTGTTCACTATGTTTGTTTACTATAAATGCTGGACTTGTATGTTTACTATTACTTTCTTGTATATATTCATTTTCTAATAATTCTTTTATATGCATTTTGAATTCTTTTAGATCATTAAAATTATATTTTAGTGGTTTCTGGGTTATTATACTATTTTCATCAATTAATTCTATTTTTACCTTTGTTTTATGTTTTTCCCATCCTTTTAAGGGATTTTCGCTATATAAAGGTTCTAATTTCTCTTGAATAATTTTGAGGTTATCTTGGAGAATATTATTAATTCTATCTTCTGATCATTTGTTTTAACATTCTCTAGTTTTTGAGTAATTTTTTCACTTCCTTTTGTCCATGGAGTTGATTTTCTATTTTTGTTGTATACTCTTTTAGCTCCTACTTTATGTTTACATGGTGTAGTAAACCACCAATGTGTTTTTGTTATTATATGTGGGTATAACTTTTCTAAGAATGGCATTCCTAGAAGCATATCTTTATTTGTAAATTCATAACTATACATTTCTTCTATAGTTAATATTTTATCCCATATTTATATTTTTATGTTTCTTGGTTTATGGTTTATCATACTTCCTTCATTGTTAAATCCGGTTACTACTATTGGTGTGGTTAATTTTTCCCATTTTTCGTCTGGTAGACAGTTGTGTTTACACATATTAGCTTCTGCTCCTGTGTCTATCATTGGGGTATAATATCTATTGTAGTAATTTTCTACTATTATTTTTGCAAGTATATATATTTTCATATTGTTCTTTTATTATGACCTTTTTATTCTTATATGTAATAGTTAACTGAGTACTTTCTAAATTATATGGTTTCATATCTTCCAACCATTTTATTCCTAATATAATATTTTTATCTCCCTGATAAATTTTGAATTTTATTGTCATTGGTATTCCTCCAATGATTAGTTCTTTCTCTATTGTTAATACTGTAAATTCTTTTGGTAACTCTGAGTGTTTGGTAGAAAGTATTTCTTCCTCTGTTAGCAATTCTTTTGTAATATAATTTTCTTCCTGACTTGTATCTATTGTTATAATAAATTTCCTTTGCTCTAGTATTCCGGTTATATAATAATGATATGGTTCTATTTCTTTTATTTCTACCGAATTCCTTGATGATTGGGGTGTTTCATTACTATAGTTTTTTATTCTTTTAGATGTGCTTATTCTATCGCTTACTATTTCTAAATCTTCTTCTATGTATATTTCATTATAACTATACTCGTTATTATCTATTACTGTGACAATTTGTTCAAATGGATTTTCTATTTTTATCCTATTAATCTTGTTTTTTGCTGTTATTTTATGTTTTGTTGTTAAGACATATAAATTTTTACATCTTGCTGTAAATATTTTACTGTCTGGGGCTAGTTCTATTCCTGACATTTTCCAGTACAATACTAATGATTTATCTATATTTCTATCATTTATTGCTACTGAATAGTTAGCACTTATTATAAATTTGAATTTCTTTATTTATGATAGGGATTTTTGCTTTTCCTTTGGTGTACTTACAGTCTATTATATGTTCTTTTTGGCTTACCACATAGTATTCTTCTTTTTGTCGTTTAAATATATTTTTTATCATTGGTATTTTAAATATTTTTTCGACACTTAAGTCTAATTCTTTCCCTTTAATTTGTTCAAAGATATTACTGTCAAATATTATTTTTTGTTCTGAAGATTCTTCATTTATATGTTCTTCTTTGTCTATTATTTGTACGTCTTTTTCAGTCATTATCAGACCTATTTAATTCTGTTAATTCTTCATTTAATTCTGTTTCAGATAATTCATTTTCAGAGAATTCATATATGCTGTCGTCACTATCTAATTCATAATCTATGTATTCTAATTGCATATATTCAGCATTATCTATTATTATTTTGGCAATTTGTTTTTTCTTTGGATTTTTGGGTAATTTACAGTCTCTAGCTAAATGTCCTAGTTTTCCACAGTTATAACAAGTACATTCGGTTATTTTCTTTTTTGGTTTGAATGGCCTCTTTTTATTAAATTTTTTTACGTAATATTGTCTTCTAGGCCTTTTATATTTATATTGGGATTTATATTTTCTAAATTTTCCTTTGTTTATATTCTTTTTATAATAATTATCATTACATCCGAATTGGGATGCTATTTTATCTTTACAACATGCTAGATTTTTTATTATGGATTTTTCCATTTTTACTTCTTCCCTATATTTTTCACATATTTCTGAGTACCATTTTTGTAATTATCTTATCCTTGCTCCTAAGGTGTCTTGCAATCCTGCTTCATTCCAATCTTTTATTATTTTTGAACTAAATGGTTCTGGTAATTTTGTGAAATATAATCTCCTTATTTCTTTTCCTTCTTCTGTTGTATAAGTTCCTTTATAATAATATTCTCTAAATACGCATGTGTATTCATCTATGTAACACATATTACATATGACTAATTTTAACATTAGATTCCTATTTAACTGTTTTTCTTTATTTTGTTCTTCTGTTTCTGTACTTGTACTGCTAAATTCGTTTCGTATGGCTATCTCATATTTACGTAATATATCTATTGGCGTTGTTGCTGTCGTGCCTTCTATGCTTTTAGTACTTCTTAGTGTTTTTATACTTTCTTCCCCTAGGGTTTGTAACCATAGTTTTACTGTTCCTATAAGTGTTCTTTCTATATATCCTGGTGTTTCTGTCATAGTTATTTTGTTGTAAATTAATTGTTTCGCAATATATCCTATCCAAAGTTGGATTGTTTTATTTATATCAGTTACACAATCTAGATCTAATAAATTACTATTCTGAGTAGTTGTTGGTTTTGGTGTCCATTTTTTATTTAATCTTTTATTCCATATACTGTCATATCTGTCAGATTGTTCATAACTTACTGAATTGTATGGTGGGTTTAATATTTTTGGATTCTTAACTCCTGATGTACTAGCTTCTTGTTCTTTTTATTTTTCGTGTTCAACCTCTCCTGCATTTATTTCAATATTGTCTTCTATATTTGCTATGTTTGTTATCATTTCTGTATATGTTTCACTAATTTTTGAACTTTGTTCTACCTGATTATCATTTACCTCATTTATACTTAATTCTTCTTCTTCAATAGGTTCTTCTATTTGTAATTTTTCTTTAAATTTTTCTATTTCGGTTTTTAATTTCGCTTCAGCTTCCTTTTCTTTTTGTTTTATAGTATATAATTCTTTTAACTTAGCCAATTCTTTTTCTAAGGCTATTATCCTGTCATTTTTTATTTCTTCAATTTGTTGTATTTCTTGTTTTGCTTGTTGTTTAATAATTGTTATTTCGTTTTTACGATCTATTTCTTCATTTTCTTTTGCTATTTTTACCATTGCAGTTAGACTATCTTCTAATCTTAAGGATTCTTTTTCTAACATCAGACTTAAAGTATTTCCTATTTTCTTATATCGTCTTCCTAGATTTAAAAATATTATTTTTATTTTTAAACCTTCGTGATTTTCATATGTTTTTTCGTCTATAGCAAATTCTTCTTTATTCATTTATAAGTTATGTTGTAATTTATATTCTAAGCTATCTATTTGTAGTTGTAAGTAAAATATAGTCTTTCTTTGTGCTATTATAGATTTTTTACAAGTTCCTGCAAATATATTAGCATTTAGTCTATCTTGCCTATGTATCAATTCTTGTCTTTTTGCTATAATTGTTTTATTAAGCTCTTGTTTATATTTGTTATCTTTGTTCATTGCTTCTTTTTACTTCCATAGACTTTATCCTACTTCATTTTGAGGGTTGTTACACATCAACACTCCTAACTTAAACTTTTTGTTGGCCTCAAGTAAAACTCAAGTTCAGCAGTTCAAAAAGGATGTCTCAAACAGTACTGCATAAGACTCAACATGAATGCACACAACAAAATTCAACGTACTTATGTAATGATCAATTGTACACTCAAAGATTCAAATTGTTACTCACCATTATCAAAGATGCTCAAGTTCACAATACTTGCTTCAAATGCAAATTCAAGCTCAACAAAGGTACACAAATGCCCTCACAACAAAGATGATTCCCTATTCACACAAAGTTCTTCAGCAATTTATAGTTCCAGAATCACATACGACACTCACACTCACAAAGATGAACACATGCATGACTTCACCTATAGGTTTGCCCTTATTTTCCAATCAACATTCAATTCAGCTCACTTAAGGTCACAAAGGTCTTTTCAAGGCTTGTAACGGAGTTGAGCATAACGGTATGGTCATTTAGGCTCAGTGGGTGCTACGCTCATGAAGTCTGGTCTAAACAACGCTTTCTTCCTTTTCTTTAACATTTTGATCATTCTTATAATTTGCCTCATTATTCAACTTCAAATGGACTACCGGATACCCCATTTCTTTTGCAACTTCCACTACATTATTTCACACCTTTTGCATTCTCTTTCTTTTGTTCTCTTCTTTTCATTTTTTTACATGGAGGGGTTCCATCTTTTCTTTCAAAACCATTGCTCAAGGGGGAATTTGTCACACTTCTTGATTTTCCTTCTCTTTTCACCACACCCCAACTTAGGCATTTGGCCTAAGTTGGCTATTCAAATAAACCACACTTTATGAAAGCTATGGGTGAATGGATAAAGAGGGCTCATAATTGTACAAGTTTCTTCCAAGAAAAGAATAAGGCTCAAGAGGTTGGCCACAAAAGAGGTATATTGTTAAATTCTTTCACTTTACAAAATTATTGCCTAAGATCATTTCAAGTGCTTGCATCCCTTGGTCAACCGAACCAACGGGGAAATTCTAGGTGTCATCACACACAATGACAAAATCGGGTTCGCCTACCGGTTCAGTGAGTCACCGATTGAGCATTGTCCCACAGAGTTTTATAGACTTCCACTTCATGTTTTGTGGGTCCAACGGTGGTCCAAGTGGGGCTCGCCGACCTCTTCGGCGAGTCGCCGACTTGACTCTTGGCTCGCCAAACCACCTATTTTCAAACACACACCACTTTTCAATATGCACAATCAACACCGGTTATTCAAACTCAAACTTAAAGCAATAAAAACTTGGGTTGGCTCCAAAGAAGCGCCTTAGTTAGCGCCGTGGCACGACGCAAGTACCACATCAGGATTTATTTTTAGGATTTTACATTGTATCACAAAGAAACCCCCCTTGTTGACTAGGGTTCAAATGTGAAGGAATCTGACCAATTTGGGTATCGAGCTGCTTAATTGAGACTGAGTGAGAGGTCACTGTCTGGTTGAGAGTCGATACATCCTCTTTCATTTCTTTCAATACTTTATCGGATATTTCCACCTTGTTGAGAATGCGTGAGGGCATGTCTTCCATATGGCCATCCTCATAATCTTTGGGCTTTATACGCTGATGGGGAGGAACATACATATCCTTCTACCCCTCTCTTTCCTTCCAAGTAGCGTTACGATCACGCCAATCTCTGTAACAATCTCTCTAGCCTCATCTCTATTCCAGCCCTGATTTCCACCCGGTCTTGGGTAGTTAGCATGATAACCTCCTCCCTGATTGTCTAGGGAGATCACTTCCTAATTATACAATATTTCAAATTGGGCTTCGTCGGGGTTTACTCCACCAACACCTACATCATTAAAACTCTTTGTACCAACACCCATGGCATTTTTAGCCAAGATATCCACCTGGGACATCATATTTCCCATGTTTTGGTCTCTCTCTTGATCTTTCTTGATATTTTCTTTTGTAATTCTACAGTTGAGAGTAGAGACTTGGTCCTCATGAGTGTACCATGCCCTGATGATCTTGGTCATGCAATCAAGGGATTGGAAAGCTATTTCATAGGGTTGTTGCATGATATCACCAGGAGAAATTTGATCAATAAATCTTTTGTTCACCGAGTCGAGGCTCCTATAGAAGTATTGCAGCAACAAATTGTTGGGCAATCCAGTAGTTGGGCATTACAACACCAACTTTGTAAACCTCAACCACGTCTCATTTATTGCCTCAACATCCAAGAGTTTGAAACCTTGGATACTATCCCTATCATCTTTTATGGAGGGAAAAATCTCACTTGGAATATTATGATCAGCTCCATCAAAGATGTGAGGAAATCTCTTGGTAACTCAGTCAACCACTTGCATGTAACGCACATCAGAAAAAATGGGAACAACATCAAGAGGACTGATTCTTGCGATATGTTCTTAAATGAAAACGGTCCACAGACATCAACAAAATTTATTATAAGCTCATGGGTATCCTCATGAGCCCCCCCGCCCAAATAAACCCTTTAGTTGAAGGAGCTGAAGCAAGGTGCTTGTGATGTGAAAAATAGTGTTTCATTCAGCTGGAGGTAAACGAATGGCTCCAACACCACCCATTTGGTCTGGGTCATTGATGTTTTGGTCATTGACGTCATTGAGGTTTCCGACATCATCTTGGTGGCCCACTTGGCTACCATTACTTCCGTTAACAATCATCTCCTCCTCTGTTTAACAAAAGCAACACAAAACTAAAACTAAAATAAGTAGATTCAACTATAACAATGAAGATCACAATTCCACTCCACGAAAAGAATTTAAACAACACCACTCCCCAGCAGCGGTGCTATTTTGATGTAACATTTCAAGCACACCTCATCTAATTCTAGGTGTCAACGATCGTAAATTAGTATAAACCCAACAATTGAGTTGGGGTTGAATCGCACAGAGATCGGTACGTGTTCCAATTCAATCAGGAAGTATAAATGCAGTCTAATAAGCTATAGGAATAGAAACTATAGAAAAAGGCATGAATAAAATAAAAAAGGGTCACACAAATGTCAGATGGGGGTTTTGGTTTTCAATTAAAAACTACAAAGCAGTCACAAACACTTTGAAATAATAGTAGGGAGATGGATTCTCGAGATGTGATTGATTATAGGCAAATTTCGACTTATGGGTAATTGAAACTTCTAGTAAACAGCTAAAAATAGTGAGTAAGCTAGACAATAAGGGAGATAGCTTTCTCTGGAACAACTACCCTGAATCAGGTAATTTCTTTCAAACATCAAAAAGCATAACAATGAACAACAGCCCACACCTTAATTCATCTACTCTCTCGAGCTAGATGGGTAGGATTAGGTTTAGGATTCACTCTCTCGAGATGAACCCAACTTAACTCAATACCCATAAATCAATATTTAATAATCTTAGTTCTAAAACCTCTCTCTCTCTCTCTCTAGCAAGCCAAGAACACAAAATTAGAACTGCATTTGCAACTACAATTCATAACTTGAACCACAATTAATGATTAAACTCACTTCAAATTAGCATTTAAAGTAGTAATAAACAATACCTATACACTATTTCTTCCCATAATCACATGATCACATCCCAAGAATTGGGGTTTTAGCCAAACATCATAAAAGAGTAAAAACAATTACCAAATTGATTAGCCATCAACTGTGTAAGATTAATTTGGTCTTTACAATGCTTCAATTTGCAAAAAGTTCGAAACCCACTTCAAAAATATCCAAATTGAATCTCTCCTATTGTTCAAGAGTATGAAAAACTATAGGGAAAAGTATTCTAACCTAATTCAGTCTAACTTAGCATTCTTCGATATGTCCAACCTCTCCACATAAAATGTTCAAAATCTAATTTGTAGTTTCCAAAAATAAGCCACGAAGGGTCGTTTGGCGAAGTAAGTCGGGTTTGTCGAACCTCTCGGCGAACCGCCCATTAATCTTTTCCATCGCATTTTTTCTTCGATCTCTTTTTTGTACCGCGGAACTGATCGACGATTCTCCAACGGCTCCTTTTTGTCTTTGACTTGGCTTCCTCCATCAGGGCTGTCACAATGGAACTTTAGGAAGTTAAGATAGCCACTCGACGATTCGCCAAGTGCACTTGATGATCACCAGGCTTGCCTTTCTTCAATTTGTCACTTTGTTTTGTTCCTGTTTGCCTGGTAGTATCGTTGCTTTGTTCCTCAATCCATATACCTAAAAGTCATGGATTTAACATCAGTTTACGGCACAAATTAATCATTTGAGGACACTAAATCTATATGAACAAATCTCCAAAAGAGTCTAAATCTCGAACTCATCAGCACCCCTAACTTAAATTTTTTTTTGTCCTTAAGTAAAACTCAAGTTCAATAGTGGAAAAAGGATTTCTCAAACAGTTCTACATATGACTCAACATGAAGGCAAACAACATGGTTCAACGTACTCATGTAATGATCAATTGTGCACTCAAAGATTCAAATTGTGACTCACCATTGTCAAAGATGCTCAAGTTCACACTACTTGCTTCAAATGCAAGTTCAAGCTCAACAAAGGTACACAAATGCCCTCACAACAAAGATGATTCCCTATTCACTCAAAGTTCTTCAACAATTTATAGTTTCAGAATCACATATGGCTCTCCCACTAACAAAGATGAACACATGCATGACTTCACTCAGAGGTTTGCCCATATTTTCCAATCAACATTCGATTAAGCTCACTCAAGATCACATAGGTCTTTCCAATGCTTGTAACAGGGTTGAGTGTAAAGGTATGGTCAGTTAGGCGCAGTGGTTGCTACCCTCATGAAGTGTGGTCGGAACATCACTTTCTTCCTTTTCTTTAAAATTTTGATCATTCTCAAAATTCACCCCATTATTTAACTTCAAATAGACTACCGGATACCCCATTTCTTTTGCAACTTCCACTACTTTATTTCACAACTTTTTCATTCTTTTTCTTTTGTTTTCTTCTTTTGTTTTTTTTTTTACATGAAGGGGTTCCATATTTTTTTTTCAAAACCATTGCTCAAAGAGGAATTTCTCACACTTCTTTATTTTCCTTCTCTTTTCACCACACCCCCAACTTAGGCTTTTGGCCTAAGTTGACTATTCAAACAAACCTTACTTCATGAAAGTTATGGGTTAATGGATAAAGAGGGCTCATAATTTCTCAAGTTTCTTCCAATAAAAGTATTAGGCTCAAGAGGGTTCAAGAAAGGTTCACACATCTCACAAAGTTGGCCACAAAATAGGTGTATTGTCAAATCGTTTCACTCTTCAAAATTGTTGCCTAAGATCATTTCAAGGGCTTCCATCACTTTGTCAACCGGACCAACAGGGCAAGTTCTAGGTGGCATCACTCACAGTGTTCAAGGTAATCTCATCACACATAGGATTTGGAACCAATATCAAACAAGACTCCACATTTTCTAGCTAGTGTGCAATGTTCATCGCAATAAACACATTTGATAACCGGCTAGTCACAACAAGATGCTAAAAGTTCACACATTGTCTATGCAACTTCATTTGGCCTCATCGTAGCCACACATTCATTTCGTTCAATTAACAGAACTATTATTTCATCTGTATTGATCATAAACGATATTCAAATTTGCACAAGAACAACCACAATCACACACAATAGAGGTGGCACAAATTAAAAATAGGTCAAAATCATTTCCATTCAAAACAAGGAGCCACAAGCTCAAGCATCCACAAGATAAGATCAAAACACATATATAGATCACAAAAACCAAAATCCACAACCAAAACGTAATCACAATAGGTAGATATGGAAATGCACTCCACTTTTCAATCTGCACAATCAACACCCGTTATCAAACTCAAACTTAAAGCAATAAAAACTTGGATTTCCTCCCATGAAGAGCCTTAGGTAACGTCGTGGCACGATGCAAATACCAAATCATGCTTCATTTTTGTGGTTTTCCATTGTATCACTTGGCAACCTCCCTTGTTGCCTTCGGTTCAAATGTGAAGAAATCTGACCCATTTGGGTCTCCAGCTGCTTAATTGAGACTGAGTCATAGGTCACTATCTGGTTTTGAGTCGATACATCCACTTTCATTTCTTTCAACACTTTATCGGACACTTCCACCTTGTTGGGAATGCGTGAGAGCATGTCTTCTGTACGGCCACCTCAGATACTTTCGGCTTTTGACGCTCATGGGGAGAAACATACCTATCATTTTCCCCCTCTCTTTCCTTCCAACTGGCGTTATGGTCACGCCAATCTCTGTCACTGTCTCTACAGCCTTCATCTCTAATCCAGCCCTAATTTTCACCTGGTCTTGGGTAGTAAGAATGATAACCTCTTTCCTGATTGTCTAGGAAGTTCACTTCCTCATACAATGCTTCAAATTAGGCTTCATCGGGGTTTACTCCACCATCACCCACATTATTAACAATTTTTGTACCAATACCCGTGACATTTTTAGCTAAGATATCTACCTAGGTCATCATTTTTCCCATATTTTGGTCTCTTTTTTAATCTTTCTCGATCCGCACCTTTGTATTTCTAAAGTTGAGAGTAGAGACATGGTCCTCATGAGTGTACCAGGCGCTATTGATCTTTGTTAAGCAATCAAGGAGTTGGGAAGCTACTTCATAGGGTTGTTGCATGATACCACCGGGAACAAATTGATCAATAACTCCTTTGTTCACCAAGTTGAGGCTCCTATAGAAATATTGCAACAGCAAATTGTTGGGCAATCCATGAGTTGGCATTGCAACACCAACTTTTTAAACTTAGCCACGTCTCATGTATTGGCTCACCTTCCAAGCATTTGAAACCTTGGATATTATCCGTAAGTGTTATCATCCTTGATGGAGGGAAAAATCTCACTTGGAATACTGTGATCAGGTCCATCCAAGATATGATGAAATCTCTTGGTAACTCATTCAACCACTTGCTTGTGTTTCCCATTAGAGAAAATGGGAGCAACCTCAAGCGGACCGATTCTTGCGATATGTTCTTAAATGAGAACTGTCCATAGACATCAACAAAAATTTTGATATGATCATGGGGATCCTCATAAGCCAGCTCCCCAAATAAACCCTTAAGTTTTAGGAGCTGAAGCATGGTGCTTGTGATGTGAAAAATAGTGTTTCCTTCAGCTGGAGGTAAACAAATGGCTCCATCACCACCCATTTGGACTGGGTCATTGATGTTTGTGTCATAGACGTCATTAAGGTTTCTGACATCATCTTGGTCGCCCACTTGGCTACCATTACTTCCGTTAACGCTGATCTCCTCCTTTGTTTAACACAGGCAACAAAAAATAAAACTAAAATTATAGATTCAACTATAACTAAGAAGATCACAATTCCACTTTTCCAAAAGATTTAATTAACACCACTCCCCGGTAGTGGTGCCATTTTGATTTAATGTTTTAAGAACACCTCATCCAATTCGAGGTTGAATAATATTACAATCATTTGAGGTGGCTTCGTTTCTTCTTGATAACATGACCAAAATAAATCAAGCATGGTACACTCAAGAAGATCAAGTTTCCTTTTTTTGCTTTAGGATGACTCAAGAACAACTTGATAAATAAAGAGAAAGGGATGAGAACATCACTAAGATGTTATCCCAAATGGAGATGCTACAAACACAAGTGTTAGAAAATATGAACAAACCAAAAGAAACAATGGGAGTGTTGAGAGTTTAGGAGGGCTCTTCCTCGAGCTATTCAAAGCTGGGGGAGAATCAAGGTTGGAACTTGCACAGATTTGAAGAGGATTGGAACTCTCACAGAGAAGAAGAGCGGAGAAGATACTATCAAGAATGAGTTGTGCAAAGTGATCCTTAGAAAAGAGAGGATGATCATGAAGAGGATCACACACAATCGAATGAAAGCCCAAAGTCAAAGGGGAGTGTAAGTAGTCTTAAAGTGGAAGATTTGTTGTCTCGCATCCTTGACAAAGTTGAGGTCTCAGATTACTTGCTAAAAGGGATGATAGCTGATTTGTCATCATTAAACAATAGAGCGAACTCTCACACTAATGCAATCAAGCTACTTGAAGGTCAGTTGAGTCAACTTTCAGCACAATTGAAACCAAAAGTAATGGGGGACGGAGAAACCGTACACATAACAACTTTGGTGGAGGATGGTGATAGAGATTTGGCTCTGGTTACTCAAAGTGGAAAGGTAGCGGTAGGGGATATGAACGGTGATGATGAAGCACAAGTTCATGAAGAAGAAAAATGTATTGAGGAAGAATAGATATCCATGAAACAAAACTTTGCCAAAGAATTACAAAAATATGTGGGAAAAATCACCTCAACCGCAAAGTTGGTGAAACCTCTCCCTAAAATAACTCCTCCATTTCCCCAACATCTCAAGAAGAAAAATGAGGATAAAAACTTCAAGAAGTTCTTATCTGTGTTTAAGACATTATGGATTAATCTCCCACTAGTGGAAGCATTATGGAGATGTCGGGTTATGCCAAGTTTATGAAGGACTTAGTCACAAAGAAAAAAAGCTTGGACTTTGAAACAATTGAAGTCTCTCATAGTTGTAGTGCAATAATAACTAATGAGATGATTAAAAAGAAAGAAGATCACGGGGCCTTCACCATTCCTTGCACTATCGGTATGCTCCAATTTGTCAAGGCCCTATGTGATTTGGGAGCAAGCATAAATCTAATACCATATGCAATTTATAAACAACTTGGGTTAGGTGAACCGAAATCCACAACAATGAGGCTTATGATGGCAAACCGATCAATCAAGCACCCCGTGGGGACACTCTATTATATCTTGGTAAAGGTTCACCAATTCATCTTTTCAGCTTATTTTTTCATCCTTGATTGCGAGATTGATGCTGAAATTCCCATTATTTTGGGAAGACCATTCTTAGCAACAGGAAGAGCGTTGGTGGATGTGGAAAGTGGAGAATTGAAGTTTCGGGTGAACGAAGATAAACTCACTTTTAACGTGTGTAAGGTAATGAAGAACTCAAGTGATATTCATGTGGTTTTGATTATTGATGTAATTGATGAAGTAGTGGCTAATCTGAGTCATTTGATGTGTATGAGTGAGCCACTTGAGGTTGTTCTTGCAAACTATGATGAGTTTGGAGTCCAAGTTACGATGAGGTGGTAGCTGCCCTCTCGGGTTTGGGGGAATATTCAAAGAATCTATTAAAGCTGGATATTGATATGAAAAATCGAGAAATGCTTGATCGTCTTTAAGAAAGATGATGGTATTGCTTTTTTGAAGGGTACTCCGGATATAATCAAATCTCTATTGCTCTGGAAGACCAAGAGAAAACCACTTTCACTTGTCCATATGGAACTTCTGCTTTCAAAAGGATGTCGTTCGGGTTGTGTAATTCTCCAGCAATGTTTCAACATTGCACGCTATCTATTTTCGCTGATATGGTAGAAGATTTGATGGAAGTCTTTATACATGACTTCTCAGTTATGGGTGATACTATTGAAGCCTATTTGGCACACTTGAGGCAGGTCCTTCAAAGATGTGTGGAGACAAATTTGGTCCTAAATTGGGAGAAACTCCACTTCATGGTTAGGGAAGGTATAGTTCTTGGTCAGAAAGTGTCACAAAAATGGCTGGAAGTTGGTAAAGAAAAGATCGAAATAATTGAGAAGCTACCACCACCAATCTCGGTGAAGGGTATTCGAAGTTCCTTGGGGCATGCTGGCTTTTACCGGAGGTTCATGAAAGACTTTTTAAAAATTGCACACCCTTTGTGCAAACTTTTGGAGAAGGAAGTAAAATTCAATTTTGATGATGCATGTATGGTAGCCTTTAAGTGTTTGAAAGAGAAATTGATTTCCACCCCTGTTATCATTAGTCCCGATTGATCAGCACCCTTCAAAGTGATGAGTGATGCAAGTTGTACGCCATTAGGTGTCGTGTTAGGTAAAAAATGCAACAAGCTATTCCATCACATTTACTATGCAAGACAAACTCCGAATGGTGCTCAGCGTAACTATACAGTTATGGACCAAGAATTACTTGTTGTGGTATATGCATTTGAGAAATTTCGGGCATACTTGCTAGGCACCAAAGTTGTTGTTCATACGGATCACACTGCTCTGCGTTATTTGATGGCACAGAAAGATGACAAGCCAAGATTGATAAGGTGGGTGCTATTGTTGCAAGAATTTGAATCTTAAGTCAAAGACAGAAAAGGTTGTGAAATTCAGGTGGCTGACCACTTATCAAGGTTAGAAGGCAAGGAGAATGACGAGCTAGAGGTAGACATAAATGATGCCTTTCCCGATGAACATGTATTCACAGTAAATCTACAACAATCTTCTTGGTATGCTGATTTTGCTAACTATGTAGTGTGTGGATTGATACCGAAAGAACTGAACCTCTACCAACAAAAGAGGTTCTTGTTCAATGTCAAGAAATACTTTTGGGATGAACCGTACTTATTCAGAGAGTGTGCAAACCATATCATGAGGAGATGTGTGCCCGAAGAGGAATTTAATGATATTTTTCATGCTTGCCATGCTTCACCAGTTGGTGGTCATAATAATGGAGTGCGTACAACTATTAAAACTCTTCAAAGTGGTTACTAATGGCCATCTCTTTACAAAGATGCTCATGAATTTGTTAAGAAATGCATACAATGTCAAAAACAAGGTGGAGTGTCCAGAAAGCATGAGCTGTCTCTCAAATCTATTCTGGAATTTGAGTTATTTGATATTTGGGGAATCGATTTCATGGGTCCATTTGTGAGTTTGTTTGGTAATAAATATATTTTGGTGGTAGTACATTATGTTTCTAAATGAGTTGAAGTTGTAGCACTACCAAACAATGAAGGGAAAAGTGTTGTTCCATTCTTAAAACGCTGCATCTTTACTAGGTTCAGTACCCCTCGGCCTATTATTAGTGATGGTTGATCCCATTTTTGCAACAGGCATTTTGCATCTGCATTGAGAAAGTACGGGGTGCGGCATAAAGTAGTAATGCCATATCATCCTCAAAAGAGTGGCCAAGTGGAAGTTTCCAATCCGGAGATCAAGAGTATTTTGGCTAAGACTGTAAATGCAAATAGGACTGATTATTCTTGAAAGATAGATGATACTCTGTGGGCATATTGCATTGTCTACAAGACACCAATTGGTATGTCTCTATATCAGCTAGTTTTTTGGAAATCTTGCCATTTATCGATTGAATTGGACCACAAAGCATTATGGGCATTGAAGGCTCTGAATATAGACTGGGTCAAGTCTTCAAAAAGAAGAGTAGATACACTAAATTAATTGGATGAATTCAGGTTTAGGGCATATGAAAGTTCAGCCCTCTAAAATCCTTATGAGAGAGTTTTGAATTGGAGATTGGGTGTTGCTATATAATTCTCGACTGCGACTCTTTTCGAGAAAGCTCAAATCCAAATGGTCAGGCCCATTTAGAGTAACATGGGTGTTCACAAATGCAACCTTTGAAGTCGAAGGTAAAGAGGACCCTGCCTTCAAGGTGAATTGGCAACACTTGAAGTTGTACTTTGGAGAATGCCATGAAATTTCAGTGATTGAAGTGGTTTACTTGGAAGAAGCTTGAAAGCATTTCCACGGCATGCCACGATGTTAAATAAGGCACTTCTTGGGAGCCAAATAAAGTGTTAGTTTCTTTGAATAATGTGTGGTGAATGTGCCAGTGTAGGTGATTTTTGTGAGGTTGAGACCCATTCGGCGGTTCGCCGAGCAAGTTCGGCGATCATGAAGTTGATCGCCTTTATGGCGTCAACAATGGGCTAAGATAATGGAATATTAGGTAGGATACATGCACCACTCGGTGATTCACCGACATGATTGGGCTACCCAAATTTCTCCACCTTTATGCACCATCCGTGATAACCTGGAGTCTTGGATCTTTCAATGAGTTTCCTCATCCATTAGGTGATGCACTGATTTTATTCGGCGGACTCACTCTTGTCCACCTTCCTGCCCAAAATGTATTGGTTACATATTGGAAATTCGGCGAGCTTCATGCAATAAGGCGATTCGCAGAAAAGTTCGGCAATCGTTGCATTCCTTCGCAAAATGGGTGCCCAGTGAAGGTTCCTTGTCACCCTACTCTATTTTGTTTGAGTGCCAATATTTTATCTTTATTTTTGTTAATGTTTGTTATCTGCTCACATTGAGGACAATGTTGGATGCTTTTGGTAGCGGTGGTGTGAATCTATTGTTAAGTTTTTGGTTCTCTAAAAAATTATTTGAGTATCGATTGTGATCAAGACCGATGACTCGAATAGTGCTCCTAATTAAACAAAATGAATGTGTGGAAACGATGAGGCCAAATTAGTTGCATAGTCGATGTGTGAACTTTTAGCATCTCGTTGTAACTAGCCGGTTATCAAATGAATCTCATGTGATAAACATTGCACACTACCTAGAAAGTGTGGAGTGCTATTTGATATTGTTGCCAATGTCTTGTGTGATGCGATTACCTTGAACATTATGTGTGATGACACCTAAAATTTGCCCCGTTGATCCGGTTGAATAAGTGATGCAAGAACTTGAAATTATCTTAAGGAACAACTTTGAAGAGTGAACCAATTTGACAATATACCTCTTCTGTGGCCAACCTTGTGACATGTGTGAACCTTGCTTCAACCCTTTTGAGCCTTATCCTTTTTTTAAAAAAACATGAACAATTATGACCCCTCTTTATCCATTCACCCATAACTATCATGAAGTGTAGCTTGTTTGAATAGCCAACTTAGTCTAAAAGCCTAAGTTGGGGGTGTGATGAAAAGAGAAGGGAAATCAAGAAGTGTGAGAAATTCCCCCTTTGAGCAATGGTTTTGAAAAAAGATGGAACCCCTCCATATAAAAAAAGGGAAAAGAAGAAAGCAAAAGAAAAAGAATGAAAAAGTTGTGAATTAAAGTAATGGAAGTTGCAAAAGAAATGGGGTATCCGGTAGTCCATTTAAAGTTGAATAATTGGGTGAATTATGAGCATGATCAAAATGTAAAAGAAAAGTAAGACAGTGATGTTCAGACCACACTTCATGAGGGTAGTAGCCACTCAGTGTAAATGACCATACCTTTACACTTAGCCCTGTTACAAGCCTTGAAAAGACCTTTGTGATCTTGAGTGAGCTGAAACGAATGTTGATTGGAAAATAAGGGAAAACCTATTGGTGAAGTCATGCATGTGTTCATCTTTGTGAGTGTCAGAGTCGTATGTGATTCCGGAACTTTAAATTGTTGAAGAACTTTGTGCGAATAGAGATTTTTGTTGCGAGGGCATTTGAGCACCTTTGTTGAGCTTGAACTAGCATTTGAATCAAGTATTGTGAACTTGAGCATCTTTGATCATGGTGAGTCACAATTTGAATCTTTGAGTGCACAATTGATCTCAGGTTGGGTATAAGTGCCCGGTGTAACATCAAAACTACCTCCACTGGGGCCTGCCACAGAAGTATCTCTCATAGAATTCTAAATAGTCTAATGTAAAATAGCCTCCTCAACCTCAATCAGGCCCTCATAGGTGGTATCCTCTTTAACATTAAGTTGTTCCTCATCAGTCTCGGCCTGGGAGTCTGCAGCAGCATTATCAACTTTAACCTCATCTCCGGTGGTAACCGGAGGCACATAAAAACAGGCTGGAATATTTATGTCCACGTCATGAGGGATCTCCATGGTCCCAAAAATCATTGACATATCAGTGGACTTCAACCGGTCCATATCTTTCCTCAACTCCACAATCGCGGCCTTTAAGGCCATTACTTCATTAGTGGCTCCCTCATCTCTCTCACGCACCTAAATCCTCAATGTGAGGGCATTAATAGACTCTCTAAGAGGTGTCGAAGCAGCGGTAAGAGCTCTCTTAATCATCCTTGGAACTGTAGCCTCTTGCCTGGAGACACGCACATTAGCAGAATGGGCTAGGTGCCCCATTCGTAGTAGCATGGCCTGGGTGATTGGAGGTCGGGATACAATAGTACTAACAGCAGACCTAGGACGCAAGGGAGGTTGGGAGCGGTAAAAGAACTCGGAGTCATAGAGGGCTCAGAGCTAGAAGTACTTGAAGGCCTAGTGGCCGGAGTAGGCAATATTGCCCCTGCAGGTACTGTCTCAATATTAACCACCGGGGATGTATCCGCTGGAGCTGCCCTATTCTTCTCAGCCTCATTCTTCAAGTACTCGGCCTCAAATAGAGAATGTCAATAGAGCAGGTGGGAACCACTTCCACATCCTTCTTCTCATCACGGGGAGAGATGTATGTCGCTGGCTGGCTCTCATAGCCATCTCCTGTGCAATAATTGCACCTAAATTGATGCGCTTCCCTGAAATGATGGATCCAAGGTAGTTTGCCTTTGTGTGGTGGAGGATAGACTCATTTTGAGATAGCATGATCGTGCTACTGATGAACTCGAACCAATACCTTGCTGCCACATTGAGGTTTTTTCATCTCTATTGGCACTCCGACCTCGAGCCACCTAGGAGTCATGGCAGAAACGAGAGGGGTCAACCAGCTTTTCATGTCCTCCAATGATGCTTTCTTGATCATGCTCTGGTAGTCATCTGCAATGTTGTTAGTGCACTCCAATACGGCGTTGATATCATCACTATCACATTTGAACTTCTTCCCCTGGACAACCTCATGATCCACTGTTTTGAATGTAGCTACCTTCCTCTTTCCTTGTGGTACCATATCGCCATACGCTGAGTAAAACTCCCGAACCCAATTACGAATGTAGGGACCCCGGGGTGTAGTGAAGATACGAAATTGGTAGGACTTCAAGGTGCTCCATATTTCCGAATATCTATCTATCACACCATCTATAGACAACATGTTCTCCTCAATGATAGTCCTCAGCACCTCAGCCTTTAGTCTATTGAGAGACTGGGGAGAAAGGCCTTGTTCAAGTGGTTTTGGGACCACAGTCTGATTGGAAGATGGAAGAGGAGGAGTCTGAAGTACCCCGATCATAGATGGATCATGCATCCTCTTAGAGTGTATTTCAGCACTCTAGGCCAATAAAAGTTTGTCATCCTCAGGCTCAGAGATGGCAGCCTGAGAATCCTGGTGTTCTCCCTCGCTTTATGATGTTGTGAGGTGAGTAGCGTAAACTCCCTCAATATCGAAGCTAACCTTCGGTGATTCAACAACAGGTGCCTTGCCCTTTCCTTTGCCTTTCCCACCCGTTGTAGGAAGTTTGGTTACTTTTTCTTTAGATGCCGATGCACCCTCATTAATGATGATTCCGTTTGCCTGCTTTCGGGGTGGCATGTCTCATCCTGGTACTTTGGGTCTAATCATATCTGCAAAACACATCAAAAAGTGTTAGAAATTGTTCAAGAAAATTGCAGAAATTAAGTTGTAGAAAGACTCGCCAAACCACTCGGTGAGTCGCCGAGTCACTTAGGCGAGCGAGATCGGGATCGCCTGAAGGACCAGCTTGAAAAATTTCTAGAGATAAGTCATGTTGGCAATGCTCAGGGAGTATTAGCGAACCGTCGACATCACTCACCAGGCTTAGACAAGCCCACCGAAAAAATACAGTGTGTTTTAGGGGTTAGGGGCGTAGAAAGGGCAATCAAAGGAACCTTTCGGTGTGTCACAGAGTGAACTAGATGAGCTCAGGCTTCCCTCTAAAGGTTACAGACTCAATTTCGCGAATTCTAGAAATTAAGGGCGATCAAAGGGGGACGTTGGCGAATCGCCGAACCGTTCGGCGAGCTCTACCTTGCTCGCCAAACTACC
The DNA here is from genome assembly GCA_029582685.1 of Solanum piurae. Lineage (NCBI taxonomy): Eukaryota > Viridiplantae > Streptophyta > Magnoliopsida > Solanales > Solanaceae > Solanum > Solanum piurae. The sequence goes on from JAJOOO010003524.1 coordinate 25,088, forward strand.
CAACGTGCTAAATTTCAACCCTGTTTCCCAAAATCAAGCCTGCAGCCCTCGAAATCAAAACCAATTACAAACACTACTCAATTCAAACACGACGCATATGGCCCATTCCTTTGGGGTACTCAGACTTCCCCCGGTTTTGCCAAAATTGGCCATTTGACGATTTTTGCCCTTAAGAATGATGTCAAACACTCCATCATTAGGCAAATTAAATCCTTTGGCTCAATTCCTGTTTACTCAGACTTCACCCTACTAGACCCAATACAAATTAACCGCAACCCAACAATTTAGAGTCACTTTAAACGCACAAAACATGAGAAATCATTTTTTTAAGCAATTAGGCACAAGTTCGAAAACAAAACAGGCAATCCGACATAGAAAAACTTGTTTTCAACAATAACCCAACACAAAGTGAAACATATTTACCGATAACATTTGAGTTCAACTACTAATAAAAGGCGCGAGGTTCGGAAAACCAACTTGAATGCCGAATTGAAAATTTGATAAGCTAGGCGGCAAAGTAATCAAAATCCGAGCTGAAGCATGGTGCTTGTGATGTGAAAAACAATGTTCCCTTCAGCTGGAGGTAAACGAATGGCTCCAACACACCAGCCATATTGACTGGGTCATTGATGTTTGGGTAATTCACGTCATTGAGGTTTTCGACATCATCTTTGTGGCCCACTTGGCTACTATTAGTTCCGTTAACACTCATCTCCTCCTCTATTTGACAAAAGCAATACAAAAGTAAAAATAAAATAAGTAGATTCAACTATAACTAAGAAGATCACAATTCAACTTCACCAAAAGAATTTAAACAACACCAATCCCCGGCAGCGGCGCCATTTTGATTAACGTATCAACTACATCTCATCTAATACTAGGTATAGATGATCATTAAGCAGTATAAACCCAACAGAAGAGTTGGGCTTGATCCCACAAAGAGTAGTTCTATTTTGAATTGAAATCAGAACTACAAGTTAGACCGACTTTGAATTGGCACTACAATTGATAATAACTAACACCCATCAAGTCAAATTTAGAAATTAATCACATTGTCAAACCCCCAGGACTGGGTTTTAGCTAATCATCATAAAATTAAGAAATTCAGTACCTAATACATGCTCCATAGCTGGGTATGTAAAATTGAAGTTATAAGATGAATAATATATTTTCTATTACAATACCCAATTGAGATCTCTTACTAAAAATTACTCAAAATCAACAAGAATAGTGTTTTTTGTTCTCTCTATTTCATTCCACAATGATTGGATGTTTTCTCTCTCTTCCAAAATTCAATTTATACTAATTTGAGATGTGGCCTTTTGGGGTTGAGCGGTGAGGAAATTTAGGCATCGCCAACCAGTCGGTGACTCACCGATCGTCCTTCTCCATCGCCCTTTTTCTTCACATTTTCCTCCATCAGGCACCATAAATTTAGGTGATCTAGATCGCGATCGTCGATCACCTCCGCGATGCACCTTTTAGTCCTTAAGCTCATCAATTCAACTTCATCTCGGTCTTGGTCAGTGCGTTCGGCGGTACAACCTTCCTTTACCGATGAATTTGGTGATTCACCGATATGGAACATAGTTCACCCAAGTTTTTCTCATTTCAGACGTAGTCTAATGTAAAACTAGGCAGTCTAGGAGCAACTCGGTGATTCGCCAAGTGTTGTTGGCAATCGTCAGCTTTAATTTTCTCCCCTTCTTCAGCCTATGTTGTTCATTTTTTTGTGTTAGTGTCCTTGCTTTGCTCCTCTATCCACATACCTAAAAATCAAGGCTTTAAAATAATTTTATGGCACAAATTAAGTATTTGAGGACACTAAATCTATATAATCAAAGACCCAAATGAGTCTAAATCTTGGACTCATCAAACTCCCGGGGATTCATCCTCAAAAACTCTCAAACTCTAGATGTATCGGTCAAATCATAACAACCCACTCCTTGTTGAGAAGCCTGATTTGCTACAAACTGAGTTAGCACTTGAATAACATTCCTGAAGTACTTATCATTGATGACATATCAATAAGAGGGTTGCACTTCTAGTTTATTGGGAGCTTCTTGACCTTGAGGATTTGCATTCCTCTGACCAAGACGTCCTCGAACAGCTCTTCGCGGAGGCAGGATCTGAAAAGTCACGCATAAGCATAAGTTAGAAGAAAACTTTAAAGAGTTGAACTCTATCACACGAACAAGAGTCAGAAGAAAGTGAAAAGTTCCTAAATGTCGTATCCTCATCATTATAGATGTGGTGAACTTCACACCGATAAGAAGAAATCTACTAGACATGGCTTAATAGATACCATAGGACTCTTGAACTATGTTCTCTATTACCAAGTTTTCCACGCCCCAAGCCTACATCCTGGACGTAGCTGACACCCGAGAACCATTGATGATCTCAAGTGAACCCTTAACCCGACCGACTACTTAGAAAAAGACTGACACAAGCAGATTTAGACTTTAAAATTGAAATAAATCATTAATTCAAAGTACTCATTAAAACATCTGAAATACTTAATGAAAACAATAATAATTTTAACAAAAAATCTTAATACAAATACTAAAAGACTCTCAATAGAATCAATCTATGAAGCCTGTACTGATATAAGATATGTGTCGGGATAAGACCCATGACAACTTTAAACAACTACTAAATGTGAACTAAATATTGGAGTCCTGCGAAAGCTCGGAGGCCTCATCAAAAGTTTACGACTGACGAGGTGATCTCTACAAAACACATGTTGATGATCTTGAACAACGGTATCTGCATCATAAAATAATGCATGTAGAGTGACATTAGTATATTGAATGTAGGCGTATGTAATATGGCTAAGTGAAACAATAATTGAACCAAGAGGTTGAAATATAACTTAACTAGAGTAAAGCATAAAAATGAGATGAAATTATTTAAGCTTCACAAATAAAATTCTATAATAGCAAATATTGAACTTAACTGAATTATATATATGATTACTCTTTAATTTCCTAAGAAGTTTCTCTAACTTACAACAATCACTATAAGACTTGTGATGATACAACGTCTTACCACATTGCAAGAGTCGTCCTACACTTTATCGAAGTATAGAGCGCAACTGAACTGATGGATAAACTAAAAATGCTTTCTTGAGCCAAAGAGGAGTCGTTCGTATGCTGGTACGATCCTATCCTATCTATGTAGTTTATGGGATTTGGGTTTTCTGAACTCTTAACCAATATAGGTGCTCAATACTACTCCCTATATATATGTGTGTGTGTGTGTGCGCGCACGCGGGCGCACGCGCTCACGTACAATATCCTCTTAGTTGAGATAATTTCTCAAAAACATCTTTAAGAAGTGAGTAAAGTTGCACTAAGTAGTTCTGAATTACTCTGAACACTCTCTGTACATTTCTGAAAAATAATGTTCTTTTTTCAAGGTAAAAATGACATGTTTGGAATCACTCAAGTCCCCTTGAATTCTCTTTGGAAACAATGCTTAAAACGTTTTTCTTAAACAATCTTTAGTTTTCAAAATCAATGTAAGGAACTTACAAATACAAAATACTTTTAGCAAGATTCAGTATATAGGATTCATGTGGAACGACAAGCATGACCAATAATTCAAGAAGTTCCATGCATAAAGTATCGAAATCTCATAGGGTATTAATTTCATAAAACAGAGGGTAGTACCCTAGATTCAACTCAATACTAATTTCATATGTAGGGCGTAAGGAAGAACAAGTCAAACACAATGAATAGCCTTACATACCTAGAAGGAAAGAGTTTTTTGACGAAATACGTGAAAACTCAAAGAACACTCAAAACTTTAGATTTCTCCTCTTGGATTATTATTGTAAGACTTTGAAGCGTTAATGAATGTAAAATGGTTTATTAACTATGTTTAAATATCTAAATATGTTTAAAATCATTGTGTTGTAGGCTTAGAAGGGGTGGGAAAAGTCTGAACTACGCCTCTTTAAAAGTTGACGAAAAGCATCCATGGGGCCATATACGGTTTATGGATTGTTCTATGGACCGCAAATCCCATCCACAAATTTTTTATTGAAATTTAAGGCTCAACATTTAATCCTATAGAACAAATCTACGACCTGTAGATGTTTTTATGAACCGTGATCCAATTCCGTAAAATTTATACTAAATTTTCAGGATGAAAAAATTGATCCTGCGGGTCTAAATAACGACCCGTAGAATGTATCCGTATGAATTTGACCACCATAAATCAACCCTTTGAGGTTCTGTATGAGTTGACCATATGGGTAATCGAAATTTTAATGGCTCGTAGAAAGAATTCGTAGGAACTGACCCAGGAAAATATTTTGTGGTGGTCACTAATAAAATGGTCGTACTGTTTTACTCCAAACAAGTAATTAGGAAAACTTCGTGGCGTTGGAAAGAGAACTCAAAACACATTTAATTTAGTAGGTCATTAGACACCTAATTCACTAGGTGTTGAGAGATAAACTTGTTAGAAGTTGACCTATGTAGAATTGTTTTGTCAAAATTCAATCGGTAAGGAAGCTTTCAACTCGACTTTGTTCTAGGGGATTCTTGTGACCTTAGTTCATATACAACTTCATTACCATACTATGTATTTGACCTTAACACCTAAGAACAATTTAAGAATCAGCTGATACAATCTTAAACAAAACTAAAGAATGTTTCAGACATTAGCTTAGAAATTTTTGGGGAGTAACACACACCGGCTTGGGTATCTCTTTTGTTTAGGCCCTAAGGTTTGTAACTAGAAGGTGTATAGGGATGTGTGTAGGAAAGGCTCTAAATTTGATTCAATTTCTTTTGTGTGATACTTTACAGATCTGTTCTGTATGGATCTACCTGGCCTTCCTCCGGAGCAGGATATTGACTCTGCTATTGACCTTTAACCGGGCACTTGTCCTATTTTTGTTACGCCTTATCATATGGAAAAAGTAGAGCTCAAAGAGCTCGGTGTTTAACTTCAATATCTCTTAGGTAAGGTATTCATACGGCCCAATGTGTCTCCTTAGGCTTCCCCGGTTCTGTCAGTGATGAAAAAGGGCATATTTATAGAGATATGTATTGATTACAGACAACTAAACAAGGTGAAGATGAAGAACATGCATTGGGTTCCCTTCTTCCCCCAATTTTTCCCTTGAAAAAAACAATACTAAAATTTCTTATTTTCATAAGGCATGTCCCGCCATAAATAAAATAGGAGTAGAAAATGTCAGATATCATCTATGCCTTCATCGAAAAAATATCACTAACCCTGCAACCAGAGCCAAATGGCACCACAAGATTAATATCAGTATTGGCAGGAATCATCGGTTGATCCGAAACCACCACATCATATCATGAAAATAATCAAGAAAAACAACAACTTGGAGATATAATTTAGGACCCTGATCCTTCAATTACAACCCTTGCCACCCAATGATAATACCCTGAACCTAGATACTCTATCTCAACTCACCCCCCCCCCTCTTCTTCCGCTTCCAACTCCCCCACCTAGGGACATTTAACCTTCCTAACTAATAACAACCTAACCCCTTCTACCACATAATGACTTTTCAGAAACCGTCCACTCTACCAACACCAGAGTCTTTCCTACTAAATTCATTCCTACTCTCAAGTCGCCCCACAATCTATGTTGGCTAGTAAGACTCTTATCCCTTTTAACTTAACACACACATGATCCCACACCATCTCATGTAAACTAGACCACCAAAGGATACCTAAAACATCATTTACAGCATATTTAACATGCAACCTCGGTCTACACAAGAACCACTCCACCAATTAAATACTCCAACACGATCACTCAAGGACCAACAAGTGATAGATATAACACAATAAATAAATCCAATCCACTCACGGGACCAAAACATAGAGGTCAAATAAACATATACAAGGCATGGTACACAAACCAATTGTTAGTAAATTTTACCAGCATGGTACCCAAGCCAACCTGATAGATATTCCGTACTAGGCGTGATACCCGAGAAAGGTGAAAGTGTACGAAGCATGGTAACCAAGCCAACCAAGAGATGGCATGTACTATGCCTGGTACCAATGCCAACAATTAGTATGTACAAGGTGTGGTACCAAAGGCAACCGAATCTCACACATAAAAATCACATTCACAATCAATAAAATCATACTTGTACACCGAAGTAAACATATTCATTATATGAGATTGACATAAGCTAGCATTTTCGCTTATACTCCTTCCATTCCCAAGCCCTACATTATCAAGATAATACTAATGAAACAACTAACAAGCACATATAACATAAACGGGAGATAGAACAATGATCACCTACTCCAAAAGATTTAGTCTAGTCCATTCCATCTTAAATTCATATAACCTACAAATCGCATTCCCCCATGATAACAACCATCAACAACCATAAGTTCAACATTAGCTAATCAAATACATTACCATCCATGAACGAAAATTAACAATGAATTTAACTATCTAAACTCTATAAGACAACCCAAATTCATACAAATCAACATGCATTTACATTTTCTGGTTCAATCGAAGGGTTGAGAAGCCATAGCCTACGTCAAAGTAGACCGCGTACACTCTAAATTCACAACTCTAGAGCTTTTTCCTTTCTAACGGCCACCGGATGCTGTAACACTATCATAAATAAGATCACAACATCAAGATGGTTGTTTAGACAACCAAAATGAATTAATCATAGATGGAAAAAATTTGAGTAAAAATGGGAAAACTCTTTCAAAAGTTTCATTCAAGCTCCTTGAACAAGTATCCTAAATGGGACACAATTTGGGGCTAAAGAATCAGTGAAACAACCACATGAAATGAAATCAAAATTTAAGCTCAAAAGAAAGGTTGGGCAGCCCCTTTGAAGTAGAATTTACCTAACATGAATAGTCCATGGCAATTCCTGAAAACTCCAATATGTAGTCTCGAACTTTTTTGACAATTCACAACTTGAATTACAAAATTTGGAGCTTCCTAAGTGAAAATATCTGAGATTGGAGTTCTGAAACGCATCTGGTCTTTATTTAAAAATACCTGACAAAAAACGTAATCGCGAATGACGCAAGAGACACGAGATCACAGAGAGCCACTTAGGTAGGCCTTCATGAATTCAAAAGGGAAACCGTGATTGCGGAAGGCAAACACCTTAACCTTAACGAATGTTGTTGAGGCCCCGCGATCACAGAAGGCAAGATCTTAGGCCTCCGTGAAGGCGGCCTGCTACCCGTGAATACAAAGGGGAATTTATACCTGCACGTGCTTATTGATATCATCTGATTTTGGCCAATGCAAAGTCTCCGAAAGCTGCTCACAATTCATTCATAACCTCGTGCACAGAAATGAAATATGCTACTCTACTAAATTCAACACTTTGGGCTCAACGAAGCCATCAAAACCTTAAACATAGGTAATATCGATGTAAAGTGGAGCCCACACCCAAGTTTCATTGAAAGAAAAATTCCATAAGGGGGATCATAATCAGCCTAGAATCCTTATGATCGACATAAAACATCCTATTTGACCAAACTCAACCTTCTAGAGCTAACAAAACCGTTAGTATTAAATTTTGAGATCGTCTTCCTAAACTTTTGATCAAAGTCAGCAATTCATGTTTTAGAAGTTCAAAAATATGGCAACCTGCATAGAATCTAAATGAATGACGTGGTGACTGACGTGTCAATCCCAACAAATCCTGAATAATTAGGCTTACTATAGGAACACACTAAAGGAAAAATGAAGGAAATAACACAGAAATGACCTAGACGGTTATTATGATTTAAATATTGTTTTTAACTATAAATTTTTTTTAAAATGGATTTGATGGTTCTACCACCAGTGGTTCAGTGTGGATGCCACACACGACCATTTGGATTGAGATATTTCATTCTCTTAACCTGATAATGAAAGATTTTGTCATAAATTGTTAAAATATAAGAAATAATGATCAATCTCTTCTAATATTTTTGGAAAAGTATGTAAATTTATGGAAATTGCCATCACATTTTAAATATCCATTTTTTGACAATATCTTCTATCATTACTGAAACATAAATATAATTCTCTAAAATATTTTACAAAGTTATATTGTTGTGTGCTAAATTTATTAAAAAAACATTTATTTACAAGCTTAAATGCACATATTTGTACTTTAATATTTTTATTTCTTTATATTTGTTGCAACCTTGGTCAAGCTTATGTACGTGTTAATTATTTTCTTGTTTTATTAGATGTAAGCCCTTTTTAATAATAGATGTTAAGAGATTTATCACGAGTCTTCCTTGAGCTTAATGGTAGAGTGAATACTTTAAAGTCCTCCATTAGGTCAAGGGTTCGAGACTCGTATCCGGTGATAAGAAGCGATGGTATTCTAAAATACATTTTTTAACTTTCCATTTAATCGTTCGTATCACTATGCTTATTGAATTACTTTATTAAATAATGTGTACAATTTTTCAACTATGAATTTACGAAAATATTTGTATCATAAATTATTAAAATATAATAATATAAGAAATATATGAGAGTCAATTCTATGAACTTAATTGACTTATTTGGCAAGAAAAAAAACCCAAAAGATAGTCCAACTATATGTTCCTTTATTGTCAATGTAGGACAAGATAACTAGTAAGTTTACCAACACAATTATTTTCATATATATTTGTAAGGATGGTACCTATCCTTTTTATTAGCTCTGAACCATTGCTTACCTTCTGATTCTTCAATCCAACATATGCTAAATTGCATGCGGGTGAAGGAGGTGTAAGCATTGTCGGGTTAGCCTATGAAATTTGTCCCTATCGAGACTGTTTGGGGTTCCTACATAAGGACCATTTCTTTTCATGAGTCTTGGAATGAAGCCATGGTACTTGTCAATTCAAACCATAAGACTTGTCAGATTTAAGTTTGACAGACTAGCAAAATTATGTTTAATGATTGAAGGGTCAGCCAACACTTAATTTACTAGCATGATACTAGTAGTCTAATTGGTTTGATACTCCGTCTTTCCTAACTAGTTGATATTAGTGTCTACTAAAATTTTCAACAAGCATGCAGTAATATCTAACAACCCATTAATTTATGCTAGTTAAAATTAGAAATTAAAGCATAGGACTACCCTAATTTCATGTTTTCTAAGAATTTTTAATCTTCACTACTACAAAACTAAACTTTAGCGACAATTATTTTGCGGCAATAAGCTAATTGCCGCTAATGTATTCATGTGAGGCATAGTATCAACGGCTAATGTATAATTGCCAATAATAAGTATATCTGTAGTAGCAATTCCAAAAAATAGCCGCAGAAAACCGTTTTTTTCTAAAAATAAAACTCCCGCTTTCTTGAAGAAGTTTTATTTCCCGCCTTTCTCCAAATTTTTTGAAAAAAAGAACTCCTATGCAATAAGGAAAAAATTACTAAGAAAAAAAAACCTCATACATATGCTAATAAGGAAATACTATTCCTAAAGAGATTTCCCACACATGAGGATTCTAAATCCTTAATCATTCAGAATTGCGACGTCCATCGACACATATTTCTTTCAACACAACGACCTTCCAACAACCTATATTTACTCGCAACAGCAACGTCTAGTTGCCATTATTCACTCGCAGTAGATACATCCAGGAACAACAAAGCTTTCATGTTTGTAGGTCGCTCTTGTCCTCTCCTCTGATTCTATCTGCTTTATTACCCTTGTTGATCTGTACATCTTCGTTGAGAATTTAACCTTTGTAATTTATTTTCTATCATGTTCAATAAACAGAAAATAAACTTGACAAAATAATCAATATTTAAGTATTAATTGAGATTTTCAAGTGATTTGGGATTAGGAAAAGTACTGTTTTTGTGATTGTGATCTTTGGCTGCTATTATTTTGATTGCAATAGATTAAATTGATTCATCTGTTAATATAAGTTATGGCGTGTGGCTGTTATATTAAGGCATGTATGTTATTATATTCAAGCGAGTGGCTTTTAGTTGGTCTGTAACTTATGATCATTCAAAATTTCTATTCTGAATTTGAAAACTAGAACAAAAAAACAATTGTTTCATTTTACCATGACTTATGATCTATTTTTTAAAAATTTCAAGTTTAGCGATTACATACATCCTCTCTTGTTTAGATTCATGTTAGTACAAAAAATTATATTTCGACTCCATTAGCTCTCTGTTGTTGATATTATCCATAGCAAGAAGCATTTTTAAAACCTTTTTGTCTGTTTTCTGGTAGCTTTAGCTTTATCCTTGAATCTTCTATTTAATACTCTTGTCTTTCGTTTAACTTTCCATTTTAGATGTTTATTAGAACATGTGTTTGTTGGCTTCACTATTATCTTGCATAAAATTCTCTATTAGGTTCACTGATCTATATGTAAATAGTGGTATGTGGAGCGAGCGTAGAACTGCAGAAGATATATCCACCCTACTCTGTACTCATCAATAAACTATGAATCAGTAGTCTAAGTGGATCTGAACAACTATGTTTCTTTTAATTGGTGATGTAAATGTTACAATCTATTTGAGATACCTGTTATGGCTCCCTCGTTTTAGCTGAAGCTGGGCAATGTTTGCTGAAGTTTTATCTTGTGCTTGGAAAGTGTTGTTGTCTGGTTATCCTTTCTTTAGTTTCATGAGCTGCTCAAGCGACCTTATCCTTCATAGCTTAAGCTTCTCTGGTCATCTATTAGCGTCACTAATCTGTATGTAAATAGTGGTATATGGAGCGAGCGTAGAACTACAGAAGATACATCCAACCGGCTTTATACCCTTCAATAAACTATGAATTAGTAGTCTAAGAGCTCATTTGGATTGGCTTAAAAAGTAGCTTTTAAGTCAAAAATAAAAAGTCAAACTGAAATGACTTTTAAGTGAAAATATAAAAAGTAGGGGGAGACCTACTTTTAGTTTCTGACTTATTTTAAGTCATTTTTACTAATTTTAAGTCATTTTTTACTAATTTTAAGTCATTTTTTACCTTATCAAACACTTCGGACTTATTTTAAGTCATTTTTTACTTATTTTAAATTACTTTTTATATTTGCCAAACACGTCCAGAAGTCAAAAATTGACTTAAAAGTAGGTTTGACCAACTTTTAAGCCAATCCAAACGGGCTCTAAGTGGCTCAACTTCTATGCATAACTTTGTCAGATATGCCACCATTTGATCAGAGTATTTCCATTCCTCTTCTTCCTCTGCTATCTTTATTTGTTCCTCAAACATCCTTTTTGCTTTGACGGGATCTAAGTACCTGTCAACTTACTCTTGAAAGTTGTCATAAGCATCTACTAGTTTACGGGACAGTTCATATCTGATCCTTTTCAAAGAAAGGAAGCCACCAGCTGAAAGCATCCGATGCCATTCCCAACGATCATCGACAGATTCCAAAAAGTCTTGGATTACGTCTTCAGCCCAAATATCAATGATTTTGTTGACTTCACGCTCAATGTGGAAATCAGTTTTGAAACTATTGGCCCGCTTCATTTTCTTAAATACATGACTGAATATCTTCATTCCCAATTTCTTCCGATTATTCTCTTTAGCATTTCTCAACTCCAAAGCTTTAGACTTCTTTCTGCCGGAGGTACTTCTTCCTTGCCCTAATTGACTTTTGTGACATTGGTGGGTGCAAGACAGAAGGCATAACTGCCTCAAGCTCCATCCCCAAAATTCTATCTTCTCAGAAGTAGCACTATGAATAACAATCTTAACCTTATCAATATCGAATTCTATAGCCTACTCTTTAAATCCAAAGTCATCATCTTTGTCCCTGACGTGATAACCAATATCTCATCCAAATACCTAACTTCATATATCTTGAATGGCTTATAGAAAGCATTCCTTTGATATCCCCAGCAAGATCATTGGCATCAACTCTGGGATTCTCCCGACTCATTTTAAGCCTTAGTTCTTGAATATCCTTATCGAAACTATTAAAGTAAATGCTAATCAAAATTGAACTCAACCCACATTATGGAGGAAACCCTCTACCTAAACAACAACCACCCATTTATGTTTCTTTTAATGGGTGATGTAAATGGTAAAATATATTTGAGATACTTGTTATGGCTCCCTCGTTTTAACTGAAGCAGGGCAATGTTGGCTGAAATTTTATCTTGTGCTTGGAAAGTGTTGCTGTCTGGTTATCTTTTCTTTAATTTACTGAGCTGCTCAAGCGACCTTATCCTTCGTAGCTTGAGCTGCTCTGGTCATCTTATCCTTTGTTGTATAGGATTCTCCAGTTATCTTATCGTGCGCTATTCCTTTGGCTGACTGAACCATCTGGAAAGGCCAATTTTTTGTTGCTTGAGCCTTGTCTTTTATGCAGTCCATTGTTTGACCAACGTTCGCCTATACTCAGAATGTTACATAAATTAAGATGATATATTAACACATAGTTTGACTCATAATGAGTAGTATGAAAACTATGTATATGTGGTCGTGGGGAGTCATTCGACCATTGGTTTCACTAGCTCTATTGCTCTGCATATGGGAAGCTATTCTTGAAGTGCTGGAACTTATAAATTAAATGTACATTAAAACAGATGTGCACAAAAGTAGAAAGTAGAACAACAATATATACAAATAAGAAGTTTATTAAAGCAAAATATAGTAGTTAGAAACAAGGAGAAGCAGAATATTGTGAATACGAGTCAGCCATACCTCTCCAACCAGTGCTTCACCTTCATATCTTTTTATTCCATGAGCATTGAGCAAACAATATAATAAACTTGTGTCTCTGTTCCTAGATGGAAAAACTAAATTACATACACTTTTGAGCAGAAACTAGTTAGCTACACCCACCTTTTCCGACTTGTTAGAAGTACCGATATTTATAGCTAGCCAGTTTTGTTCGATGTGGATCCTTTCTTCTTTCTGTTGTGTTGAATTTTGTAATTCCCAATAGGTCAAGATACGTTAAATATATTTATATTTCTAATTGATGAAGGTACCTCAACAATGTCAACACCATGGAAATTTAATACACATAAAGTCAAATTTAGTAGTTATAAGCAAGAAGAAGCAGAATATTGTGAATACGAGTCAGCCATACCTCTAAACCCAGTGCTTCACCTTCGTGTCTCTTTACTCCATGATCATTGAGCAAACAATATAATAAACTTGTGTCTCTGTTTCTTGATTGAAAAACTAAATTACATACACTTTTGAGCAGACACTAGTTAGCTACACCCACCCTTTCCGACTTGTTAGAAGTACAGATATTTATAGCTAGCTAGTTTTGTTTGATGGTGATCCTTTCTTCTTTCAGCTGTGTTGAAATTTGTAATGCAATAGGTCAAGTTATGTTAAATATATTAGATTTTTGATTGATGACGGTACCTCAACAATGTCAACACCATGGAAATTTAATACACACAAAGTCAAAATATAGTAGTTATAAGAAAGGAGAAGCAGAATATTGTGAATATGAGTCATCCATCCCTCTCCAACCAGTGCTTCACCTTCATATCTCTTTACTCCATGAGCATTGATAAAACAATATAATAAACTTGCATCTCTGCTCCTGGATGGAAAAACTAAATTACATACACTTTTGAGCAGCAACTAGTTAGCTACACCCACCTTTTCCGACTTGTTAGAAGTACCGATATTTATAGCTAGCTAGTTTTGTTCAATGGTGATCCTTTCTTTTTTTATGTTGTGTTGAATTTTGTAATTCCCAATAGGTAAAGATATGTCAAATATATTAGCTTTCTGATTGATGACGTTACCTCACCAATGTGAACACCATGGAAATTTAATAAACACAAAGTCGCAAATACGTGAAATTTGACATCATGCTCCCTGAAACATTATCTACTAAAAATAGGGTGCATAAAGATCTTGGTTTTCCTTGCAAATTGAAGGCATTGATTCCCTTTAGCACTTCATTGAAAGAAACTGAACACGTTGACCACCATTTTCTGTATTGCACCAAACATACTAATAGGATTAATATTTTTTTTGAAATTTATTTTTCTTTCATTTTATCTTTTTTTACTAATGTATTTTCAGCCCCTACAGAAATTGCGGAAATAAAATCATATCTTGAACATCATGAACAATGCTAGAGATAAAAGATGGATGTGTCTTGTTAGACTCAGTAAAGAATAATTCGATGGAGTAGAAGATTTTTTAAACAATGCATTTTCTAACAGGAAGAAAGGGAGAAAATTTCATTTCCTTATACCGAATGTGTACTTATCCATCAAGTAAATCGAGCGACAACATATGATTATCTTGTTGTTAATGGTACTATACGATGCTGGTTTTGTCATTGAGAGTCTCTAAAGGGATCAGACAATAGTGAAGTAAATAATCATAGGCAGATAACTTTAAGAGGTGATGCTATGAGAGGAATGATGCATGATGCCTTTGGAGACTATACAAAGTTCATAGATACTGACATCAATGAAAGAGGTGAGATTGAGCCAAACCTGCAAGAAAATGTTGATCATCCATCTGGAATGCAACTCCATCTAGAGATGGATAAGTTTGAACGACTCGTGAAGGAGGCAAATGAAGAATTATATCCTGGATGCAAGAAGTTTAGCAAATTATCTTTTTTGTTGCATATGTATTGTACAAAATGCATGTTCAAATGGTCAAATGAATCCTTTAATTCATTGCTTGGATTACTGAGGGATGCAATGCCTAAAGGATATGAATTGCCTTCTTCTTTCTATGAGACCAAAAAGATAATTGATGGTTTGGGTTTAAAGTATGAAAAGATCCATGCTTGTCCTAATGATTGTATGCATTTTTGGAAAGAATTTGCTAGTAAGGATGTTAATGAATGCAAAATTTGTGAGGCTTCTAAATTGAAAAATAATGCCAAAAAAGCTCTAGCCAAGGTCCTAAGGTATTTTCCTTTAAAACCAAGGCTGAAAATATTATTTATGTCATTAGCATTTTTTAAAGCAACGAGATGGTATCATGAAGAGCGCACCAAAAATGGAGTTCTTCGACATCCGGTAGATTATGAAGCTTGGAAAAGTTTTGATCGTAAATATCCAGAATTTGCCAAAGATCCTCACAATGTGCACCTAGGATTATCATCTGATGGGTTTAATCCATTTGGCACAATGTGTACTTTTTATAGTACATGGCCAGTGATTTTAATGCCATATAATCTTCCACCATGGATGTGCATCAAGCAAGAGTTCATCATTCTATCTTTGTTGATACCTGGACCAAAAGCTCCCAAAAATAATATTGATGTCTTTTTACAGCCTTTAATAGAAGAGTTGAATGAATTATGGGATGTTGGGAGAGAAACATATGATGCCTCTAATAAGGAGACATTTCAGATACGAGCATCTCTCATGTGGACTATAAACAATTTTCCAGCATATGGTACTCTATTTGGAAAGAGCACTTCTGGTCAGTTTGCATGTCCTTCTTGCAACATAAATACTAATTATAAAAGGCTCATACATGGTAAGAAATTTTGTTTCATGGGTCATCGACGTTTCTTGAAGTCGGACCACAAATATCGAAATGATTCTAAATCATTTAATGGAACTAAAGAAACAAGACCTGCACCTTCTACAGTAACTGGGTCACAAGTGTTGAATCAAGTTAAAGACAAAAAGTTTATTGTTGGCAAGTCGAGTGAAGGGGTAAGTGGGGTGATGAATAACACATGTGATGCACATAAAAAAATGTGTGTGACAACATAATTTATACACTATTGGGTATTTATAAAAAGTCTAAAGACAAGTTATCTGCTCGATTGGACTTGGAGTATATGAAAATAAGACCACGTTTATGGCCTCAATATCGAGCAAGTCGGAGGACATATATTCCTCCTACTTATTTCACAATGTCTTTGAAGGAAAAAGAGTTGTTTATGAAGTTTTGCAAAATGCCAAGTTTCCACATGGCTATGCATCTAATAATGCACGTTGGATTCGCAAACGAAAGATATCTGGATTAAAAACTCATGATTGTCATGTATTAATGCAAGAACTTCTTCCTCTTGCCTTGCAGAGATCAACGGATAAGAGAATCAGATCTGTTTTAATTGAATTATGCACATTCTTTCATGTCTTATGTAGCAAAGTGCTAAAATTAAATGAGTTAAAGTTACTTGAAGAAAGAATCCCAGAAATATTGTCTACTATGGAGAAGCTTTTCCCCCCTAGATTCTTTACGATTATGGTACACTTGCTTACTCATTTAGCAACAAAGGCTAAACTTATAGAGCCAGTACATTATCGTTGGATGTATCCAATTAAGAGGTACAACGAAAATCATTGAACCTTTATTGTATTTCTTTAGTTCTTAAATCTTATAATATCAAACTAATAATATTACCTAATTCAATAGGTACTTGGGTACTTTAAAATCATATGTTCGTAATCGTTCATGTGCAGAAGGTTCAATAGTTGAAGCATACATAGTGTTTGACATTTTGCTCACGATATTTGGAGGGTGGAGATTCAAGTTGTTCAAAAAAATGTGATGATCAAATTGATAATGATACCAGTAAAGAATAGTGTATTTTTCCTATTGTTGGGGAGTTAGATGGTGGAATAGATGTATTTAAGTTGGATGAGAAAACATGGCTACAAGCACATAGACATGTGTTATTCAACTTTGAGTCAGAAGTGGTGGAGAATTATAAAAAGTAAGTATTAAATTGATCTATCGATCTCTCTCACTCTCTTTCTCTCTCTCTTTCTCTCTCTCTATATATATATATGTGTGTGTGTGTGTGTGTGTGAGAGTTGTGTGAACAGTGAACATATTGCTGAAATCAAGAGATCACATTGTAAGCGTCATTTGAATCAACATCAACATGATTGTCTTCATTTCGATACATTTCCAAAGTGGTTCGAGGAAAAAGTAAGTAGTAGGTCCAAGTCATTAGTCAAGCTAATTTCTTTTCCATGTACTTGTATTGTATTTATATTTATATCTTTCAATTTTGTTAGGTAAATGAGTAAGAGGCTACATCTAATATCATAGAGGATGTTAAAGCTCTCGCACAAGGGCCATCTTTTATTGCAAAAAGATTCGGTGCATTCAATGTAAATAATGGGTATCGATTCCGAACTAAATAGAGTGAAGAGTTCAAGGAGACGCAAAATAGTGGTGTTATGGTTGTTTCAAAGACTAAAAGTTGTGCAAGTACTGTTACAAAATGTATATAGACATGATTTTAGTAGTATACATAGGCATATTTTTATCTAGTAGATTTGGAGGAATCCCTCATAATTAGATAGCAGATTTGGAGGAATCCCTCTTTATTTTCTTTCCTAAATTAGCGCCTAGTATATTGTATTTATATCTTGCTTATCTATTGGAAAAATATATCGACTTCTATTCGATTACATGGTATCAGAGCCTATAGGCTCCTTGATCTTGTTTTGCTGTCTTACAGAAACAAGCTCAAATTTCAAATCGATCACTTTGAAAGTGGCCATTTTGTGTCACTGCCACAGTAGGAGGCAAATCATCCTTTCTGGCGTACCCCGAGTTTTGTTTGGTGTTGAAACACTGTTTGGAGAACACTTTTTCCCTTCCAGGTTCATATTTCCCTGTAGTTTCTGTGATTCAGATCTTGTATTCTATTTGGTGCTGCTGCGATTGTTGAATACTGTGAAACATTGAATGAATAGTTTTTTTTAGATGCTTGTTCTTGATTTCTAGTTCCTTTGTTCTTTCTCATCTTGCTTTGTTCTTGAAGTCTGAGCCTCAACTATAATTATTTTTTTGGTATTGGATTGTATTTGATGTTTGTGTTTGCTGGATTCTTCTTTATTGCTACTTTGGATATTTAAGTTAGAAAATATAACTCAAACAATTAGAAAGGAGGAAATATGGCTACAAATCAGAAGGTTGCGTGTTCGGCAGATCAGTTTACAGAGTTCTCTCAGTATCAAGAATACCTTAAAGAATTCACTGCAGTTACTACCCTTGTTGATTCAAGAAAAACATGTATGGTCTCATCTTCGAACAACTGGGTGATTAATTCAGGTGCTACAGATCACATGACAGGTAATCATAATATATTTTCTACCTTTCAATCACACAAAGTTCCCTCTCCTGTAACAGTAGCTAATGGGTCAACATGTAACATTGTGCGATCTGGAACCGTCAAAGCAACATCCTCTATTACCTTATCCTCAGTATTAAATCTACCGAAGTTGGCCTTCAATTTAATTTTTGTGAGTAAACTTACTAGAGATCTTAATTGTTATGTTTCGTTCTTTCCTAATCATTGCTTGTTTCGTGATCTTGCGACGCATAAGGTTATTGGTAAAGGACATGTAATTGATGTTCTATATATCCTTGATGAATATGAGTCTCGATTTGTTGCCTTCTCAAGTGTCTTTTCTCCATTTGAAGCACATTGTCGATTAGGACACCCTTCTTTACCTTTATTAAAGAAGTTATGTCCCAAGTTTCAAAATGTTCCTTCTTTGAAGTGTGAATCATGCCGATTTGCTAAACATCATTGCATCACATTAGGTCCAAGGGTTAATAAACGAATTGAATCAGCTTTTGAGTTAATTCATTCTGATGTTTGGGGGCCATGTCCAGTTGTTTCCAAAACTGGACTTAAATATTTTGTCACTTTTGTGGATGATTTCTCTCGGATGACTTGGATTTAATTTATGAAAAGTCATTTTGAAGTTTTTACTCACTTTTGTGCCTTTTATGCTAAAGTCAAAACTCAATTCAATGCTTCTATGCATATTTTAAGGAGTGATAATGCAAAAGAATACATGTCAGAGTTGTTTCAATCATACATAAGACAACACGGTATCCTCCATCAGTCATCTTATACTGATACACCTTCTAAAAATGAAGTTGCTGAGAGGAAGAATAGACATCTACTTGAGACAGCCCGAGCACTTTTGTTCCAAATGAAAGTTCCTAAACAATTTTGGGCCGATGTAGTATCTACAGCTTGTTTTCTGATTAATCGCATGCCATCGACAGTACTTATTGGTAATACGCCTTACATTGTTCTTTTTCCAAACAAGTCATTATTTCTGGTGGAACCAAAGGTATTTGGAAGTACATGTTATGTTCGAGATGTACGTCCATCTGTTACTACATTTGACCCTAAGGCATTGAAGTTTGTTTTCTTGGGTTATTCTCGTCTTCAAAAGGGGTATCGATATTATTCTACCGAACTTGGCAAATATCTGGTGTCGAATGATGTGGTATTTTCAGAGACTACACCATTTTCCCATTCTCCTCCTAAAATTACAAGTCAGGGAGAGGAAGATGAGTGGTAGGTTTATAATGTTACTCGTGCTGTGGAATCAAATGATGTTATTCTTCCATCTCCTAGTGACTCTATTGAGCCCTACTCGACTACTGTTCCACCAACACATGTTCCACAAGACCGCTAATTGTTCAAGTTTATTCGATGAGACAAGAAACTGATGATACATGTCCTGCACCAACTCCTCCATCTGATCCTCCAGAACAACTTGACCTCCCTATTGCTCTTCATAAAGGTACAAGGACTTGCAAATCCACATATTATGTTGCTAACTTTGTTACCTATGATCGCTTCTCCTATATCTAGATCTTTGATTGCTTCTGTAGACTTTGTTTTTCTACCCAAAACAGTGAAGGAGGCTTTGCATCATCCTGGATGGTCAAATGTGATGCTTGAGGAAATACATGCATTAGAGGAAAATCACACACGGGATTTGGTGGATTTACCCATGGAAAGAGACTGGTAGGATGTAAGTGGGTGTTCACAGTTAAAGTTATGCTAGATGGTTCTGTGGCAAGACTGAAGACCAGTCTTGTAGCTTAAGGATATGCTCATACTTATAGGGTAAACTATTCAGACACCTTTTCTCCGGTTGCTAAACTCAATTTTGTAAGCTTTTTCATTTCTGTAAGTGCTTGTGAGAATTGGCCTTTACTTCAGTTGGATATCAAGAATGCATTCCTTCATGGTGATCTTCAAGAGAAATTGTATATGGAACAACCACCCAGTTTTATTACTCTAGGAGAGTATAAGAAATTTGTCAGTTGAAAAAGTCCTTGTATGGCTTGAAGCAGAGTCCACGGGCTTGGTTTGGCAAGTTCAGTGAGGTCGTTCATGAGTTTGGACTGAAAATGAACAAATGTGATCACTCTAGCTTCTACCGATAATTTGAAGTTGAGACCATCCTTCTTGTTGTATATGTTGATGACATTATCATCACAAGAGGTGATTCTGAGGGGATGTCTTCCCTTAAGTCTATCTTACATACTAAGTTTCATATGAAGGACTTGGGGCAGTTAAAATATTTTTTGGGAGTAGAAGTAAATAGAAGCAAGAAGGGAATTCTTCTATCTCAGAGTAAGTATGTTCTTGAACTACTTGCAGATACTGGAAAATTGGTAGCCAAACCTTGCAGTACTCCAATGGTTCCCAATGTGCATCTCATGAAAGATGGTGATCCTTTTGCTAATCCAGAGAGACATAGGAGGATAGTTGGGAAGTTAAACTACCTCATAGTGACTCGTCCTGATGTTGCCTTCACAGTAAGTGTTGTAAGTCAGTTCATGCCTGCACCTACGGTCGTACATTGGGAAGCTTTGGAACAGATTCTATGTTACTTGAAAGGAGCTCCTGGACTTGGCATATTGTATAGCAATCACAGCTATACTCATATTGAGTGTTTTGCAGATGCTGATTGGGCAGGTTCCAAGATTAATAGAAGATCCACTACAAGTTATTGTATCTTTGTTGGAGAAAACTTGGTAGCATTGAGGAGTAAGAAGCAAAGTGTTGTATGTCGATCCAGCGCAGAATCTGAGTACAGAGCTATGTCACAGTCTATATGTGAAATAATGTGTATACATCATCTTTTATCTAAAATAGGGTTGAAGCATCATATGCCAGAAAAACTCTGGTGTGATAATCAAGATGCTCTTCATATTGCCTCAAACCCAGTGTATCATGAAAGAAGTAAATATATTGAAGTTGACTGACACTTCATTCGTGAGAAGATTCAAGAAAACTTGATCTCTACTAGTTACGTGAAGATAGGAGAGCAACTAGCTGATTTTCTTACAAAGGCGGTAAATGGAACTTGAGTCGATTACCTTTGCAACAAGTTGGGCATGGTTAATATCTATGCTCCAACTTGAGGGGGAGTGGTACAAAATGTATATAGACATCATTTTAGTATTATACATAGGCATATTTACATCTAGTAGATCTGTAGAAATCCCTCATAATTAGATAGCAGATTTGTCGGAATCCCTCTTTATTTTCTTTCCTAAATTAGCACCTAGTATATTGTATTTATATCTTTCTTATCTATTGGAATAAGATATCTAGTTCTATTCACTACATCAAAAATGATCACTACTTCTATTCTTAATTGCCGCTAAATATGTATTTTTAGCAGCAATTAGCACTCTTTTTATATGTTCCTAAAGCCTTTAGGGACATTGGTTCTAATGGCACTTAACTAATACCGGTAAAGACTCTAGCACTCTTTATTAATGTCAGTATTTATTGCTGCTAAAAATTATTTTTGTTGTATTTATTCGATTACAAGTACAAATGACAATGCTCCAAAGTCAGCAAATATCACATATTATGGTAGATTGAATGATATTGTGGAGTTAAACTACTATGAAGAATTTAAGGTTGTCTTAGTTAAGTTTGATTGGGTTGATGTAACCAAAGGTAGAGGAGTTAAGGATGATGAATTGGGCTTCACACTTGTGAATTTGTCACACCTGGAGAGACTGGCAATCAAGAACGTCATGAGCCTTTTATTTTTGCAGAACAAGCTCAACAAGTAATATATATTCAAGATCATATAGATCATGAATGGTTTGTCCCTAGGTTAATTAAACCTCGCGACCTTTTTGATATGGGAGATGAAATTAAGTGCAATCTGAGTCATCAATGCATAGTGATGTCACTGACTTGGCTCTCTTAGAGAATGCTTGTGTTCCGGAGTATGAGTGTGATGATTGGATAAGAAGTGGTGTCAATGTGATAGTAATTGAAACGGATTTACATTCTCAAGCTTCTATGAATGATGGTGAAGTTAATGTTGAGGGAGGAAATAACATTGAGAATGAAAGTGATTCTTAATAAGATAGGTGGTACTTATAAAATAATTTTTTTGCAAGTGGTATTGTAGAGCTTCTATGGATTTGTTTAATTAGAAATTTAAATAAAAAAATGTTGTCGCTTTCGATTTAAGTCATTTTATAGAAGATGCATGTTAGTCAACTATGGATTTTCCATGTCTGAATTGGTTGATTTTTTAACATTTAAGTGTATTCTAGGTACTTGCCTTTGCTTATTTTTTGTTGATTGTAGCTCTTGAATTGTGATATGATAAGGTTTTCTTATCATTGGATAAGTGTTTTCTTGGTGCACCATCTTCTTTTATAATTAGAATTATTTTTGTCACTAAGCTTTATTCGTGTGCACAAATCACCATTTATGTGTTTTTCACAGCTTGAGGTGATGAATCCTTCTATTTTTCATCTGCTAGATAGTGGCTTCACTTAAGAGAAGGAACTATGCAAACTAGAGGTCGCAACTCATTGGTTATTGAATAACATGATGAAGCTTTGCGACATTATATTGTGCAATTGAGTGATGGTCAAGATGACTCTGCAGCCCAACCTTATCTTGAGCAATTTATAGATAATCTGAACGACTCTATAGACCAAGCACATGGTGGTGAATCTAATGAGTTGAATACATCAGTTTGTGGCACTGAGTTTGGCCTAATGATGAATCAGGTAATACTATTTTATTCTCTATATTGTTTTAAGATCTTAGTTGCTAGGTGTGTGTGGTTGTATTATCGATCTACCCTTCTCAGATGTTACCTTTCATGAAATTTCTGAGTCAAAACAGATAAGCTTATAGAAAGAACTAACACAAACGAAAATCTGGATGTTAATAACAGGGGATTTCCTTTAATACTAGCTGCTGCAGCAAAGTATGTCCAGATACTAACTGCTGCAGCAAAGTATGTCAAGGGGATTTCCATTAATACTAGCTGCTGCAGCAAAGAATGTCCAGGGGATTTCCTTTAATACTAGTTGTTGCAGCAAAGTATGTCCAGATACTACCTGCTGCAGCAAAGTATGTCTAGGGGATTTCCTTTAATACTAGCTTCTGCAACAAAGTATGTCCAGATACTAGCTGCTGCAGCAAAGTATGTCCAGGGGATTTCCTTTAATACTAGCTGCTGCAGCAAAGTATGTCCAGGGGATTTCCTTTAATACTAGCTGCTGCATCAAAGTATGTCCAGATACTAGCTGCTGCAACAAAGTATGTCCAGGGGATTTCCTTTAATACTAGTTGTTGCAGCAATGTATATCCTGATACTAGCTTCTGTAGTAAAGTATGTCCAGGGGATTTCCTTTAATACTAGCTGCTGCAGCAAAGTATGTCCAGGGGATTTCCTTTAATACTAGCTGCTGCAGAAAATTATGTCCAGTTGCTCTTAACATAATCTCCTAAAAAGTATCCACTTTAGTTCTTTGCCTAGAATACTTAGTATTTGGGAACTTGGGGCCTAACACTATCTTAGATGAAAATGACACATTTTTGGACGGAGTTTGCATAATGGAAACTTAGATGAAAATGACACATTATAGACAAGATTTGCAGGGTCTCGAATTCCGGACAATGACTCTTATCGCAAAAGTCTCATTTTTGTAACTATATAACTATATAAGTAATGGTCGTTGGAGGCATTAGGCACACGACTAAAAGAAAATAAATAAGAATTATTTCAAGATTCTGCTCTAATTTTGCTTCTTCAATGGCAGAAGAAAGAACAACGACAGATTTCCAGGCAGAGAAATTTACTCCTCGTCCTCCACCACCTCCTCAGCGCGTGAACGTTGTAATTCTGAGATGGTTGCCCTGTTACAACTCAAGTACCAAGGCAGTGTGACAAATCCCATTTCGATACACACTTTGCTGAGATGTTTTTATCCGTTGCAAGTTTCCTCATTTTATATTTTTCTCATGATGCTCTGTTAAATACTCCACCACATTCAAACTACGCGAAAATGGTTCAGTTTTTGGCCTTTGTGTTTGGCCCTCTCACATTGAAATCTTATTAATCACTTCTTTTCCCGTTAACCTACCCCATTCTGTAGTCCATTTACATCTTATACTCGGCAATTCGGTGTCTCTATAACACATTTGCAAAAAAAATTGGACTGGTTTTATCAGAAATTCAAGAATTTCACAATCAGAGTCAGTTCTGAAAACCAAATGAGTATTGTTTGATTGATTATATGGTGATTCAAATTCTTGATTTTTCGTAGAAGAGTTGAGCATCAGTTTCTAGCCTAGTGTTTCCACCAACTTCTCATTGGTTAGTAGTCAAGTTTTGGATGATCCTCTTATAAAAAGAACGAGAAGAAAGACATACAAGGGAAGCCTAATCAATATTACTATTTCATCCATTTTCATACTAAAATCCACATTTTTGGAAAAGTATGTAAATTTATGGAAATTGCCATGACATTTTAAATATCCATTTTTGGACAATATCTTCTATCATTACATAAACATAAATATAATTCTCTAAAATATTTTACAAAATTATATTGTTGTGTGCTAAATTTTTTTTTTTAAAACTTTGTTTACAAGCTTAAATGCACATATTTGTAATTTAATCTTTTTACTTCTTTATAGTTGTTACAATCTTAGTCAATCTTATGTACGTGTTAATATTTTTCTTCTTTTATTCGATGTAAAGCCTTTTTAATAATAAATGTTAAGAGATTTATCACGAGTCTTCCTTGAGCTTAATGGTAGAGTGAATACTTTAAAGTCCTCCATTAGGTCAAGGGTTCGAGACTCGTATCCAGTGATAAGAAGCAAAGGTATTCTAAAATACCTTTTTTAACTGCCATTTAATTGTTCACATCACTATGCTTATTGAATTACTTTTTAAATAATGTGTACAATTTTTCAACTATGAATTTACGAAAAAAATTGTATCATAAATTATTAAAATATAATAATATAAGAAATATATGAGAGTCAATTATGTGAACTTAATTCACTTATTTCGCAAGAAAAAAACCCAAAAGATAGTCCAACTATATGTTCTTTTATTGTAATATAGGACAAGATAAGTAGTAAGTTTAACAACACAATTATTTTCATATCTATTTGTAAGGATGGTACCTAGCCTTTTTATTATCTCTGAACCATTGCTTACATTTTGCTTCTTCAATCCAACATATGCTAAATTGCATGCAGGTGAAGGAGGTGTAAGCATTGGCGGGTTAGCCTATGAAATTTGTTCCAATCAAGACTGTTTGCGGTTCCTACATAAGGACCTTTTCTTTCCCTTAGTCTTGGAATGAATTCATGGTACATGTCAATTCAAACCATAAAACTTGTTAGGTTTAAGTTTGATAGACTAGCAAAATTAAGTTTAATGACTGAAGGGTCAGCCAACACTTAATATACTAGCATGATACTAGTACTCTAATTGGTTTGATACTCCGTCTTTCCTAACTAGTTGATATTAGTGTCTACTGAAATTTTCAACAAGGATGTAGTAATATCTAACAACCCATTAATTTATGCTAGTTAAAATTAGAAATTAAAGCATAGGACTACCCTAATTTCATGTTTTCTAAGAATTTTTAATCTTCTTGTAAATTATGATTAAAATCTCATGTTCATTATCAATTTTAAACTCTTTAAGAATTAGGGAATGAATAGTGAAGTGTTTGAGCAAAATTTCCTTAAAACAATAAAACAACTAGGTATAATTCAATAGAAAACATACCTTCAAGACGGATGAAGTAATCAAAGAAGAAGAAAAATGAAAATAGGGTGTGCTTCATCGTTCTCTTGAAAGAATGTTGAGGAGGAGAGCCATTGGGGATGAGAAAAAAAATGGTGGAAGGATATCATAATAAGTGTTTCGGATCAGGTTGACCGAGAAATGTTGCAAAATATTTACTTGGATCAATGTCAGGTGAACAACGAGGCCCATTGTTGCATTTAAGGTTGGCACACAACATACCCTATCATGTAGTTGTCCCTGCGTTTAGCTTCTTTGGTGTTTGGAGAAAGTTGTAGTGCAGGGATCAATAAGTGGATATGTGGCCCATGTGGCGAGGCCCAACACTCCATCTGTCTCAGTTTCCCCAACTCTTATGTGTTTACATGAGTGCGTCCTCTTCCTTTTTGTATATAAACCAGAAAAATTCTTTAACTAAGTGTTAGTAAGATGGGTTGTCTACCACCAACTGCCTAATTTTTAGTCATGACACAACTTCTATTCTCATATTTTTGTTTTTATATCCTATAATACTGCATCCATGGGTTACCTCATAAGCAACACTGGATTTAACATCACATCACAATGAAAGTTTGTTTAATACTTTTTTTTATGGACAAAGGATCCTCACAATAATAGTACTTCTGTAGTCTACTCCTATTTTTATGATGTTTGTCATTACCTTTATTAATTCGACATTAAAATCATGACCATATGTCTAGTTATATCCTTCATTACATTTATGACAAATCCTTAGGCACATTATTCATCTTTTCCCCAAATACGGTATTTGCTAGTTGTTGGTTTACTAGATCAAATGTGGTCCAGAATGTATCTAGAATAATGGTGTCATATATCTTAGGATCATGTTATTCCAACACTGTTCTGAATTTTACAATACCTTTATTAGTAGCTCATCATCCAGCTATTTAAAGTATAAAATGCTCCTTACTATCTGTGTTTATCCAGCCACAAAACTCCACTCATAAATAAAGATGTGGACTTACTTTGAGCAAGAGTCAACCGGTTGAAGCACTTGGAACAATGACATAACTTCAACTCGTACACAGACATATTTAGTTTTAATTTTTCAAAAGAAGTTAATGCACTCTTCTTCTCAGCACAAACTATCATAAAAAATTTCATGTGTTGGAAAGGAACAATTTCCCAAGGGTTAAAAAATAGTCCTTGACTCTTGCAATTTCAATCAAATCCTACAATGAGAGTAGTTGTATATTGGGTTGTTCAACATCTGATTATATTGTAGCAATCCTTCATAGATCTTCATAATGTAAAGGGGTAGAGGTCGCTTTGTAAATTGCAATGGTCAACTTTTCATCATTAACTATCATTATCATCTTTCCCACCTTAATATCAAACAGTGCTCCTATAATGGTTAAGAATGGATGTCCTATAATGACTGAAATCCTAGCATTTTCTTTCAAGTTTAGAATTATAAAATTGGTAGAAATAATGAAATTTGCCACTCTTATATATGAGCACATCATCAATTACTCTAACTGGCCCAAGATAAGATCTACCTTCAATTAATGAGGTGTTGTTAGTTGCGCGAGGTTCTCATATGCCAAGTGCCTTGAACACAGATAAGCAAAATAAATTTATGCTTGCTCCCAAACCACATAATGTGTGTCCTATCCTTTTTATGAACTTGTATGATGAGGGTTAAACTCCCAAAATCATCAAGATTTTTGTGAATCTTGCTCATCCCTCTCAAACTGTACCCATAAGTAAGTGTTAATATTTTAATATTGCCAATGCCTCTCTTGAATTCCACTATATCTTGTAGATCCTTTGCATATTTTTGTATGTATATCAATGTGTATATAATCGGTATGTTTAGATGTAGTTGTTTGAAGATATTGAATAGTTTATGGAAACTGACATAAACCTTATTCCGTTCAAACTTGTGAAGAATTGGGGGAGTACATTGTGGAGTAGGCATTGTTTCATAATACATTCATATTTCTTTGTCGTTAAATATCAACTCTTCAATCACACTTGGATCTTGTGCGATCAAAGAATTTTCTAGTGGATCATCAATTAACACCACAGATTTTTTACATATTTTCTTTCTCTACATTATGACAACCATGCATTGACTGACATTACCTCCCTTTGCTTTGGGATCAGCTATTAGTTCAATAGGGATACCCCTTGGCCTTTGGGTTTTGGTTGAGTCCGGCTTAGTTTAGCTTCAATGGGTTTGATGAGCGTAGCTTGAGAATTTTTCAATTTTTTTTGTGCTAGCAATATGAATTTGTAGTTGATGCATGATACTCCATGTGGATTCAATTTTCTTGAGTTGACAAGATAACATCTCTTCTATTTTAGAGCTCATATTGTTAGCTATATATAGTTGGATGGTAAGCACCTTGTGGTGGGACATATGAATTTTCAGTTATGTGGTTTAAACCTTTGTATAAATTTCCTTGGTTCCTATCTCTCTGTCATGCATCCTGCTCCTTGTTCTTACCTTTATTCCATTGACCTTGCTTCCAAGAGCCCTGATTTGAATCTTTGTAGTTCAGCAGGAACCCCCCGACTGATTACTCAGTTCATGTGATCTAGGATTGCCTCTTTGAGAGGCAGGGCAATGGGGGTAATATAACTCAATCCACTACATCATGAGCACTACTATAAGGGCACTACCTCTAGTGCGAATGGTAGTCATTTGTACTTCTATGCATTGTCTTTTTGACTGGATTATGAGAATTCCCCAGATGCTATTAGAGATTTGTTAAAAGTTTTCTCCATTGATGTTTATTCTTTGTTAGACATCGATTCTACATTATCCTTTGAAAATCTTTATGTTGCTATAATGTTTTGATTCATTCCCATACAACTCTTAAAACCTTTTCTTGTCTCTATTCCACTTGAAAAGTCAACTTTAGCTAAACAAATTTACAAGAGTTTCTCTATTTCAATCCTTTATAGAGATACCACAATAGATTTGGTAGATTTAGATATGGTAGACTTTGATATCATCTTAGGCATGAATTGGTATTCTTGTTATGTCCTAGTTGACAATAGAACTAGAGTTGTAAAGTTTAAATCTCTTAATGAGCCAGTTTTAAAGTGGAAGGATGATTCTACTATGCCTAAGGGTAGTTCTCATATCTTATGGGAAAAAAGATGATCTCTAAGGGTAATTTCCACTATCTAGTTCCAATTAAGGAGTCTGACCTTGAGACCCCATATATTCAGTTAATTCCGATGGGATGTGAGAATCTAGAGGTCGTTCAGAGGATCTTCCCAAAGTCCCTACTGATAGGGAGATAAACTTTGTGATAGACACTCTTATTGATATGCACCCTATATATATTCCAGCATATAGAATTCTTCTAGTCAAGTTAAAAGAGCTGAGGGAATAGTTAAAGATCTTCTAGACAAAGGGATTCGTCAGCCCCAATGTTTCCCCATTAAATATTCTAATACTTTTCATTCAAAATATATATTGTTCCGTTAAATCATGTATTGATTACCGCTAGTTTAACAGGGTCAGAATTAAGAACATGTATCTCTTTCACAGAATTGATGACATATTAAACCATCTTCAGTTCCAGTTGTTTTTCGAAGAATGATCTTAGATCAAGGTACCATCAGTTGAGGTTAGAGAGTGTGACATCCATAACACAACCTTTCAAACTCTATATGGTTACTATGAGTTTCTTCTTATGACATTTCTACTAACCAATGCTCTTGCGGCTTGTATGGACCTCGTGAATAGATTATTTAAATAGTACCTCAACATGTTTGTTATTGTATTTATAGATTATATCTTGATTTACTCCCATTATAGTACCTCAACATGTTAGTTGCCTAAGAGTTGTTCTTCAGATCCTCAAGGAGAGACAATCATTCGCTAAATTCTCAAACTATGAATTTTGGTTGAGATGAATTGCATTTATTTGGCATGTTGTTTCCAATAAGGGTATTTAGGCTGACTCTTCAAAGACCGACGTAGTAAATAACAGTCCCAGGCCCACTAATGATGAGTCCGAGATTTTGACTTATTTAGGGCTTTGTTTTCAGAGTTTATTGTCCTCAATGCCTAATTTATGCTCCAAAATGAAGTTAAAATGTTGATTTGCAGCAATGAATGCAAAGGAGCAATGCAAGGACAATACCAGACAAAAAAGAGCGAAAAAGTAAAAGAAGTTGAAGAAAGCAACTCTGGTGATCGCCAAAGCCACTCGGCGAGTCGCCGAGTGGTCCCTCATCTCGCCTATAGTTACACTATGCCAACCTTTGACTAATGAAAATTGGACGATGAGGCTGATTAATCGGCGGTTCGCCGAATGAATCGGCGAGGCAACATTAGTCCGCCTAAAATTACAGAAGGATTTAAGAGGTGCAGGCATAAATGGCGGTGTAGAAAGGACAGTTGGCGCATCGCCAACTAGATCGGTGACCCAACTTAGATCACCTAATGTCAGCAAGCTGAAAAGTTAATGATTCAAGGTGAAAAGGTGATGGATAGAAACAATAGGCACGTCGCTGACTTTGTCGGTGATGCTCGACTTACTCCGCCGAGTGGACTTGAAGGAAAAAATCTAGGAGAGTATAAATTATTTTTTTAAAAGAAAAACCAGTATTCCCACATTCCCTCACTCTGGGTTTTTGAGCAGAAGTGATTGAAAACATTGTTCTGGTGAAATTTGAGAGTTTTTAAGTAAAGACTTTAAGTGGGTCTTGTGTTGTTGTTGATTTTGAGACATTTTAAAGACTTGGATACTCTTACCCAGCTCATGGATATCATAGTTGGGAATTGTTTCTTACTTTTTGTAATGTGTAGCTAAAATCCTCATTCTTGGGGATTTGATTATGTGTTTAATTTCCTTAATTAGTATATGGGTGTTAATAATTGCTGGGTTTTATCACTGTTTCGAAGTGTGTTCGATATTGAGGTTTAACTCTGGAAATGTATTCACTGCAATTCTAGTCTAGTATTCTATGCTTGCTTAAGAGAGAGGTTTAGAATCAAACAAGGATTGTACTGATTGCGTTGTTGTGGGGTCAATTTGAGAGAGTGAATCTTAATTCGATCTTACCCATGTGGCTCGAGAGAGTGGATAAATTGAGGTATTAGGTTGTTTATATTTGTATGCTTGTCAAGGTTTGAGAGAACTCACTTGAATCGTAATAGTTGTTCAAGAGAAAGCTAATGCATTTTTAATCTAGCCTACCCACTAAGATTCAGTGGAATTCAGTAATTTGAAACTACCCATACAGCGAAGTTGGAAATTAATCGATCACACCCCCGAGAATTGTTCTCTACTTATCTCCTCTCATGTTTTAGCAGTTGTGGTAGTTGTTAATTGTAACTGCTAAACTCCCTATATGAAATTTTTTGTCACCCCTTTAATTCACATCGCTTTTATTCGATAATGTTTATTCCTACAACACATTAGTACAGAGTTTTTACTTCTTAACTGAATTCCATACTATACCACTCCATGTGGGTTCGACCCCAACTCTTGTTGGGTTTATACTAGATTACGATCGCCTACATCTAGAATTGGCTGAGGTGTAGTTGAGCATTATCAACTACTGTGATAGACTTTAGGTGCTTTTTGGGTTTAACTGGATACTATTGAAGGTCTATTAAGGGGTTCTCCTTTATAGTTGCCCCATTGCAAATATTTACATACAAAAAATCCAAATTCTAGTGGTCTATGGTTTGTGAGAAGAGATTTTAGCAGTTGAAGGCTTGATTTACTTTTTCTCTAATCTTGACTTTTCCAGAGGGTACAAACGGTTTGGTGGTTTATTGTATGGCCTCTGGAATTGGTCTTAGTTGTGTTTTGATGAACTATGCTAAGGTCATCTATGTTTCTAGGCAACTTAAGGTTCATGATAAGAACTACCCTACTCATGAACTTTGTTAGCAACAGTGGTGTTTGTCTAAAAAAATTCTCATTACCTTTATGATGTGCATGTTGAGTTTTTCATGTATCATAAGGGCCTTTACTATGTCTTTAATCAGAAAAAGTTAATTCTTAAATGAAGAAGATGTCTTGAACTTATCAAGGATTATGACATGAGTGTGCTTTACCATATGGATAAGTAAATGTTGTTGTCGATACTCTTAGTAGGTTTTACTTAGGGAATGTTTAGAAAGGATTTCAGGACCAACCTCAAATCTCATGGCCACATAAGGAGTAACAAATGAATATGTATCCCTCGGGGATCAATTAAATCATACACATCATAATGAAATACTCTCAATCTACCGGTCACAACATCTAGAGAATCCTCATGATCATGTTGAGTCTGAAGTGCATAAATGTTATTGTGACTTGGAGCACGTGAACAATAACCAATAGAGTAATGGGATATTGGATTGTTCAACTTCAAATGATATTGTAGTGATCCTTCATAGATCTCCATAGTGTTCAGGGGTAGAGGTCACATTGTAAACTGCAATGGTCATTTCTTCATCATTAACCCTAATTGACATACCCACCACCTTAATATCAATCATTGCTCCTATAATGGCTAAGAATGGATGTCCTAGAATGACTAACATCCAAGCATCTTTTTTAAAGTCTAGAATTATAAAATTGGCTGGAATAATGAAAAATTCTCCACTCTTATGTGCACATCCTCAATTACTCTATCTAGCGCAAGATAAGATATATCTTCTATTGAGAAGGTGTTGTTGGTTGGGCTTGGTTCTCATAAGACAAGTGCCTTGAATATAGATAAGCCAATTAAATTTATACTTACTCCCAAACAACATAGTGTGTTTCCTATCCTTTTCATAAATTTATATGAAGAGGGTGAAACTCCAAAAATCTTCAAACTTTTTGTGAAGCTTGATCGTCCTTCTGAAATTGTACACATTAGTAAGTGTTAATAATTAAATAGTGTCATTGCCTATCTTGAATGCCCCAATATCTTGTAGTTACTTCGCATATTTTGACATGTGCCTCGATGCATATATAATCAAGATGTTGACATGTAGCGGTTTGAAGATATTAAATAATATATGGAAATTGGCATGAACCATATATTGTTCAAACTTTTGACAAATTATGGGAGTATGCATTGTTGCGTAAGACATTCATATTTATTTATCGTTGAATATCTACTTTTCAATCATACCTGGATCTTGTGCGATCATAGATCTCCGGCAGCGGAGCCAAAATTTGATACGCTCAAATTGCACCTCCCTAAAGAATCATAAGTGATCGTTATCAAGCAAAGAACCAAACTTGTAGGTTGGGGTCGATCCCACGAGGAAAATGGTTTAGACTTAACTTTAACCAACAATTATATTCGTTTAGTCAAATTACTTCCAAAAATAAATAATTAAAGGCGGGGATTTGTGAAACAAATTGTAAGAATTCAGTAAACAAAAGTCAATTTGGGTTGTTATCAAGATGAGAGCATTAAATAGAGTATATGTGTTCACCACAAGCTCATAACGCAGTAATCCTAGTAATAGCAATCCTTTCCTAGTGTACTACATGCAAAGTGATAAGCTAGGTATCTCTAAATCCTTGGTCCGACATCTAGAGAATTTCACCTCGCACCTTGGTCTGGCTACGTGTGTATAATTTACTAACCCTTACTTTTACCTCATATTAGACATCATATCGATGTTTGGCTTAGTTATTATTTCGCACCAATCAACACTAGCCTATTAGATAGTATCACACTAAATCTAAGTTGGTAATTCTTTTCTTGTTGATTACCTCCTTGGTCCAGCAAGTAGCAACAAGGCGAGTTCTAACGCGTGCACTCGTTAAAAAGACTTCCAAACGAAAGAATTATCAATGCATGCAACAACACTATTCAAGAATTGATTAGTTACTATTCATACTTTGTTAATCGCTCATGGTTCCCAAAACCCTATTTGTGCAGTTTAGTTACCCATAATCATATGAACACAATTCATTGTTTTAGATGAAAGAATTATGAACTTACGTAAGAAGAATAATAAACCCAGAAATTCAACTTGAATTGCAACACCAAAATCTTCAAAACAAACTAAGGAAAATCAAGAATTGCTCGATTTGCAAAATAATCTCCCAAGTCACAAAGTAGAGCAAAAGTAATAAAGTCTAACTCCTCAAAAACGAGGTTTACATCCCCTATTTATAGAAAACAAGTCCTAAATTAAAAGGGAAACAAAATAAAGAAAGTTTGTTCAAGCACACATCTTCATTACACGAGACTCACTCATGGATTGTCAATAGATTCGCAGTCTGTGAGTCCCTTCCGTCAGCCAGGACTTAGAAAATATTTCAGCTTCCAAAAAATCAGCTTCTTTGAAGCAAACGACAGAACATCAGTACGGACCGTAGATCAATCTACGGTCCGTCAATCCCTCTCCGTAGCTCCACACTTAGTATCTTCAAAAATCAGGTACTGGAACCCTCGCAGTATCAATATACGGATTAGCAGTACGGTCCGTAGATCAATCTACGGACCGTCAATGGACGCCGTAGTGCCACACTTGGTCAGATTTCTCTGATTTTCCTTGCCTGCTGATCTACGATCACTATCGATGGAGCGTCAATGGACCTACGGTCAGTAGATCACCTTCGTAGATGCCCTTTTTCTGCATTTCTTTCAGCTATCTCTTTACTTCCGCGCCTAAACATCATTCTTAGAAAACATAATAAAAATAAATAAAAAACAATACAAAACGGCCCTAGACACACATAAATCTTAAGTGAAATGTATTAAAAATACCGTAAGCTCACGGTATATCAACACCCTCAACTTAAATTCATTGTTTGTCCTCAAGCGACACCCTAAAACTCTAAACGACACTTGTATAGAAGCAAGCAAGCAATTCAAGCATAAACAATCACGTGGCTCTCTACTCCGACTCTCTTTTTGGGTGCAAATCTTTTCTTTCAGACTCAACAAGCTAACTTGTGCGGATCAAAATATGACAAAGATCGACCAACCAACACAGAACATACACTGTTTCACTATCCCCAAGGTACCAACTTTCCGACAATGTAACTAGTGCCCTTACTTCAAATGAAATCCATTTTTCACACAATGAACGTTATTTAGGGTACAAGGATTTATTCAACAATCACACTCAGAAGTAATTTCAAGTACAATTAGTGCTCAGTACCATAGGATTGACCTTATTTTCAATGCTTAGACTCTCCAAACTAGATTATAGGATCACTATAGGACTTTCTGGGCTTGTAACGTAGGCTCAGGGTCAGGTGTGGTACATTTGGGTACTTCTTAGTGACTTTCTGCCCTCCTTGACATCACAATAGGCTTTCAACCTCTTTTTGCCCGATTGTTTTGTTTTTTACATCCCATCGTTTTACCTTCTTTCTCTTGATTTTCTTCAACCATGGATGTAACTTTAGACTTTGTAGCTCTTTATTTTTCACTTCCATATTTTTCTTGCGTTTTACTCTTTTTTTTTAGCTTTCTACAAGTCACATTCTTTCCTCTCTTTTCTTTTTCACTTTTTTTTTTCAATATCAAACTCTTGTCATACCCATTTTTCTCTCGGTTTCCTCTTTCACAGCCACCCTCAACTTATGGATTTTCCATTGGTTGAGGTGCACAAAACCCGATATCAGATCAGGGCCAAGATTGAAGTTACCTTTTACATTAGCCACCCTCAACTTAGGCTTTTGGCCTAAGTCGAGGTGCACATGTCCAAGGAGGGACCGGGGCCAACATAGTAGATTATGGGATGGTGAGTTAGGGGTTTAGAAAGAAATGGTCTAATTTAGGCTCAAAGCATTTGGATCAAAGGGAGCATTTATTTCATTTGGTTGGATTATTCTTTTAGGCAATTTGTGGACTTATCAGAACAAGAGCCTATGATCACTTCCTAGCCCCTAGAGAAAATTGTCTTAGCAGGACTAACCGGGCAAGTTATAGATTGATACAAAAATTGTTTGAACAATCAACTATTCTCACACACTCTTGGCACATAGTTTCATTATCAGATTATCAGATTACCCAGTTCAAGTTTTAGCTTTAGTCATGTTATCAAGTTGGTTCATTATCATGTAATACTCAGAGTCAACACATTCAACTTATCTTAGCCTACAAATTCTAGCACAAACCACAAAATCTGGGCAGGTATCATTTTTCATAATCCATCATATTTCATTCTTTTTCATGTTTCTACACATATGCCAGTTTAACAAAAATTAAACAGTCTCTTGGGGGAAAAGAACACAGGCAAGAAAACCCGAAAAGAGGATTATAAATTGGGTTACTCAGTCTTCACCATATCACTCACAGTCTATTTACCCCACCCCCACCAAAATAAGGTGCAACTGTCCCTAATACACACAAAAATCCCTTAATAAGTAATGGATTTGGGTGAAGCAAACCTGTGGAGCATAACACCGACGAACCATCAAAAAGCGGGTGGGTCCGATTTCCCGGAGCCTGCTAAATCAACACTCAGGTCACCCTCAGTAGTGCCCGCTTCAACAATGACAACAACATCAGTAGTGATATCTCCCACTCTAACTGAACCATCTGAGGTGCTCACATCTATTGCCACAGAAGGCAGAACCTCAGACATGGGCATAGAACTCGATGCCCCAACAACCATCTCACGGGCCCTCTGCTGCCTCAGCTGCTCATCTATTATGGAGGATTTTCGTGCCTTCTTCTCCTGCCTGCGCTGCCTTTTGCTAGCCTTTTCCTTCTCCATGAGCTCAATTTTGTGACTAGATCGGTGCCTCTTACCGTGGGCACGTGCAGGCTCGGGCTGCTCCTCCGCATCATCTCCACTGAATAGTGCAGGACTGTATCATCGCCTAATGTAGAGGGTGCAGCCTGTGGCTTAACAACTGGTATGGCTAGGATGGCGTGAACATCGGCCAGAAGACTAACTAGCTCGGTCCGAAAATAGGACATATCAGTATTAGGAGCTGGCCTCTCTAGAACTCTTAACTCGAAGGCATCGAGCCGCTTATGAACTGCTTGGACCTTTTGGTCCATTTTTGCCTCCATCTTTGTTTCTACTCTCTCTTCGGACTCAACAATCAACTTCCAGGCATTAATATGGTGCAGCAAGGTGGCCATCTAAGCCTCTAACTTATGGACTCGAGCCAATGGTATAACATTGGCTCCCGAAGGCAGAGTGGCTCTAGATGAGCTGGGAGCCTGCCTAGCGGCTTGAGAAGAAGAGTCTGGGGGGACATGCTCATCACCTTCATCTTCTCCACAACATCCAATAAATCAGTACCCAATGGCACATCGATCCACGAGCCTTTGCGATGTGCTACCACATTTGCCTCGTTCTAAATCAGGTCAATATCTAAGGTCCCCGTAGGGTGGATCAACCTATCACAGTGCCAGAGAGTTACTCCAGAGTCCCTGCATAATTGGAAAAACAAACATGGAAAGGGATAAGTAGTGGAGGTATTGAATGCCCACTCGTGAATCTCTGCCAGCAGCATGCAGGAAAAGTCGATCTCCAATCCTGCTACTAATGCTGAAACCATGACAGCTCTGTCCCATGTGATTTGGTTGTCAGCTTTTGTAGGCGAAACCCTGTTATGCACCAATAACCAAAAAAACATGGCCACCAAAGTCATGGTGGCCTTCTGAATACCCAAACGTTGTGAGCTAACCCATTCCACACACTCTCCATCTGAAGCTATGTGCCTAGCCAACCACAGTAAGACAACCTCCCTCTGCTCGGCATTACGTGTGAAGGCTTCACTCCTCACAACATCCCACCTGTAATCAAATTCGGCCATGTTGAGGGCCCAAGTGTGATCAGGACCAGGGCCATAGTGGAATCGGCTGATGGTGGTATGTGATATGTCTAATGGAAAACCTCGGACCGTAGTAGAAGTGATAGGGTCTTGGGCTGTGGGCTTAGACCTCTTGTCAATCGAACCTTGGAGAGTGGCAGCATAGGAGGCATAAAACTCCCGCACAATCTCCTCGCTATAAGTCCAAAGGTCTCGAGATATCCAGTCACACTTGTGAAGTTTAAAAAGCCGGTGGATGTCGGGGACAGTGTGCAAGCTCCCGTGAGGACTCTGCGCTTCTCTGTAATAAGTTGGGCCATCTTCTCTTTGTCATTCGTCATCTTGGCATCCCGATAAATTTTCCGTTGGCCCTCAACATACCATCTATTTGGCTCGTCGGCCACTGGAGTAGGGTCATCATTCTGTGGTGCTGTGCTGACTCCGAGCTAGTGGCCTCATCCGACGAGGCTGCTTGATCATTTTTGCCAGATGCTGGGGTTTATTTAGCACTGGACCATGCAACATGGGCAGACTCGGACCCTGAAGCATGGGAAGACTCGGGCCCTGAAGCATGGCTAGAATTAGTGCCCAAAGTATGGGCAGACTCAGAGCCGGACGTAGACCCATTCTCTATACTGGAAGCATCCCTAGTTGGTGATCCGATCAGTGTGTGCTCCTCATCAAACTGGGAGACAGTGACTACGTCGGGAATCACCTTTCGGGGAGTGCCTCTGGTGACTCGGGGTGCAGTGGGAGAGGTCCTTGTGTTGGGAGAAACGTATGCCGGATTCGTCTCTACATCTTGCTCTTCGTCAATTAACATGAAGCTAGGGGTAACTGATTTTGACTTGCCCATTTTTGTGTAGGGGACTAGCTTCTTGGGTGCCATCGTACCTGTGGAATAGTTATTAGTACCAAGACTAACTAACAACACACTTGAAATAATTTTAGAACTAAAAACGAACACCAACAAAGACCAAAAAAATTATCAGACAGTGGCTATAGTGGTCATCTGCAGCGGAGATCTACGGTCCGTGGATCCCTTCCGTGGATCAGAGGACCAACAATATTAGTCGCAGAGGGAAACCACGGATGTACAGAACGGTCTGTAGATTGATCTACGGACCGTAGTCCACATCCGTGATTTCACACCTAGTGATTTCGAGTGCATCCATCCACAAACCTTATTACGGTCCGTAGATTGATCTACGGTCCATAGGCAGGGACTAATGGATAGGATCTGTGACAGGTTTTAGACATCCTTTTATTTCAACTCACATGTTTGACCATTTTCAACAGGGTCCTAGTCTAAACATGCATTTCAACATATAATCATGTTAGTTTGTCATTCTCCGGATTTTGATTAATCATTTTAACAAGTATTTAAGACAAACTTTGGAACCCTAAGTCGAAACTTACATTTAGACTTATATTCACATACAACAAGGGAACACAATCACTATCTATCATTCCAAAGGTATTGTAGCTTCCAATTTTAGCATGCAATTTCATCTAACAATTACCCAAGGTCAAGACCCAATCCCTGACTTTCTATAATCTATCAATGAATCGAAATTCAAAGTGAAGAGAAAGTCTATTACCTTACAGTAACGGGAATGGGATGATTGTGTGTTGACAGATGCTTGCAAGATCAAAAATCACCTTTTCATTACTGACACTGGACCTTTTGTGGAATATGGAATGAGTAGTATTTGGAATGGAAAGGAATCATGGGAATTATGGGGGAATGTAAGGGATGATTTTATAGGGGAGTTATCTGGAGGGAAATGAAAATGATTTAAAATTAGGGGATTTTTAAATAGGGGGTCCGGGTCGGGTCAGACAAAATTAGGGTTTGGATCCACGGGACCTCGTCTACGGTCCGTGGATTGATCTACGGTCCATGGATTGGGACCGTGAATGACACTCTAACTTGGAAAATATCAAAACTTACCTGGGATCTACAGACACCATTTACCGTCCGTGGATTGAACCACAGACTGTCAATGGGGTCCGTAGACCTCTGCACCAGACCTTTTTTTTGCAGATTTTTCATTTCTCCCCTGCACATGTAGCAACCAGTAGGCCATTCTTTTTATGTTTTCTGGACAGTATTTAGACACGGACCCTATTCTAGTTCTAGCCAACACTAGTACAAAACTAAGACACCTTTCTAAATCGATACAGAGACGCAATAAAACAAAGAAAACTACTATATGGAAAACAAAAACCTATCGTTGGCTAGATTGTACATCTTGGGTTGCCTCCCAAGTAGCGCTTGATTTAACGTCGTGGCACGACGCAACTCTCTTGATTACTCAGACTTCATCAAGATGGTAGGCCTAAACCACTTCTTGCACACTTTCAACATTTCCTAGATAGATCTTGATCCTTTGCCTGTTTACCATGAACCTTGTTCCTTCACTATTCTCAAGCTCAACCGCTCCATGGGGGAGCACTTTTGTGAGAAAAAATGTCCCAGTCCATTTGGACTTGAGTTTGCCCGGAAACAAGCGCAACCTAGAGTTGAATAGAAGCACAAGATCACCCACCACAAATTCTCGCTTTTCAACTCTTTGATCATGATACCTCTTCATCTTCTCTTTGTATAAGGCTGAACTTTCATAAGCTTTTAGGCGAAACTCATCAAGCATTTTCAAGTCATTCATTTTTTTGATTAGATGCGGCGCCCCAATCCAAATTTAGCTTATTCATTGGCCACATAGCCTTATGCTCTAGTTCTACTGGTAAATGACAAGAATTCCCATATACAAGTTGGTAAGGAGACATACCTATGGGAGTCTTGTAGGCAGTGCGATAGGCCCATAGAGCGTCATCAACCTTCTTTGACCAATCCGTTCTATTAGCATTCACAGTCTTTGCCAAAATTTGTTGGATCTCTCTATTAGACACTTCAACTTGCCCACTAGTCTGCGGATGGTAAGGAGTGGCTACATTGTAGCGGACACCATATTTCTCAAGTTCCGCCTTGAACAACTTATTACAAAAGTGGGAACCTCCATCACTGATAATCGTCCTCAGTGTACCAAATCTGGAGAAGATATTCTTCTTCAAAAATGTTGTGACACTTTTACCTTCATTGTTGGGGAGCGCAATTGCTTCCACCCACTTTAATACATAATCAACCGCAACAAAAATATACTTCATCCCATGTGAACTCACAAATGGACCCATAAAATCAATGCCCTATACATCAAACAACTCTATCACCAATATAGGATTCAAAGGAGGCTCTTGCCTCTTTGAAACCCCTCCTTCTCTTTGGCAACGATCACAAGATTTGGCGAATTCATGGGCATCTTAGTAGATGGTAGGCCAATAGTACCCACATTTCAAGATCTTATGCGCAGTACGAATACCAGTATGATGCCCACCAACAAACGATGAATGACATGCCTCAAGTACACTTAACATCTACACCTCGGGCACACAATGACGAATAATCCCATCAGCACAACTACGATACAAGTAAGGCTCATCCCAAAAGAATTTATTCACATCATGCATAAAAAAATTCCTTTGGTGAAACGACAAATCCGAAGGCACCAAATCGCTTGCCAAATAATTAGCAAAGTCTGCAAACCAAAAAATTAGATCATGAGAAGCAACCAATACATGTTCATCTAGAAAAGCACCATTAATTTCAGCCCTATCACCAAGTTTAGGCGTAGCCGCTTCTTCTAATCTTGACAGGTGGTCGGTAACTTGAGTTTCAATCCCCTTTCTATCTTTTACCACAAAATCAAACTCTTGTAGCAACAATACCCATCTAATCAACCTTGGCTTTGCATCCTTCTTTGCCATCAAATATCTCAATGCATAATAGTCAGTATGCACTATGACCTTGGTACCAAGCAAGTAGGATCAAAATTTCTCGAATGCAAAAACCATCGCTAGAAGCTCTTGTTCAGTAACAATATAATTCATTTGGGCCCTATTTAGAGGTTTTCTAGTATAGCAAATAGGATGAAGAATCTTCTCTTTCCTCTGTCCTAGTACCACACCTAGCGCCACTCCAGTTGCTTCACACATTACCTCAAACGGTTGTCCCCAATCTGGTGAGATAATGATAGGTGCAGTAATCAACTTCTCCTTCAACTCTCCAAATGTCCTTAGACAAGCATTATCTAAATCAAACTTGCACTCCTTTTCGAGAAGCTTGCACAATGGGTGTGCAATTTTTGAAACGTCTTTTATAAACCTCCTATAGAACCCAACATGCCCAAAAAAACTTCTAACACCTTTTACAGATATAGGTGGCGAAAGCTTTTCTATTACCTCAACTTTATCTCTATCAACCTCAATACCTTTCTCTGAAATTTGATAACCCAACACTATACATTCTTTCACCATAAAATGACACTTCTCCCAATTCAGCACCAAGTTGCAGTCTTCACACCTTTTAAGCACCTCGGCCAAATGATCCAGACAACGATCAAAAGAGTCACCTACAACTGAAAAATCATCCATGAATACTTCAATAGTGTCCTCCACCATAGCAGAAAATATCAACATCATACAGCGCTGGAAGGTTGTTGGAGCATTGCACAACCCAAATGGCATCCGTTTGAAAGCAAAAGTCCCATAAGGGCAAGTGAAGGTGGTCTTATCTTCATCTTCTGGAGCTATAGAAATTTGATTGTAGCCCGAATACTCATCAAGAAAACAATACCAACCCTTTCCTGCAAGTCTATCCAACATCTGGTCCATGAATGGCTTAGGAAAATGGTCTTTTTCTGTCCATGGATTCAACTTTCGGTAATCCATGCAGACTCTCCATCCGGTCGTCGGCCTCATTGGAACAAGCTCATTTCTTTCATTTGGAACCACAGTAATACCACTCTTTTTAGGCACACACTGCACATGACACACCCAACTACTATCTGCAGTGGGATAAATAACTCCCGCATCCAGCCACTTGATGATCTCCTTTTTAACTTCCTCTTGTATAGGTGGATTTAATCTTCTCTGGTGTTCAATACTGGTCTTATGATCTGGCATGAGTTGGATTTTGTGAGAAAAAAATACCGGGAGGAATCCCAATAATATCCGCAATAGTCCACCCAATACCTTTCTTGAAGCTCTTTAACACAGTCACCAAGCACTCTAGTTGTCTTGCATTTAAATCTGCTGCAATGATGATCGGCAAAGTATTATCTCTGCCCAAGTATACGTACCTCAAATGCAGTGGTAGATCCTTAAGCTCCAATTTCGGTTCCTTCACAATAGATGGTCTTGCAGGTGGGGACTCGTGATTCTTCATGTCTAACTCATACTTCTTTGGTTTTGACCGATACTCGCACCTATCGAGTGCGGCTACCAACTCATCATACTCTTCAATATCATCACTATCAAAATTCATCATAACTGTTGCTAGTGCCTCAACACCTAGTCGCTCTTCAATTTGCACTTCTGTTCCACTCTCAACTTTGTAAGTTATAGCAGATACCGTTTGGAGCTCACCACTCTGCTTCATGGACCTACAAATATTGAAAGTTGTTTCTTCATTGTTCAGTCTGAACTTCATCTGTCCCTTTTCCATATCAACCAACGCACGCCCTGTGGCAAGGAACGGTCTCCCAAGGATGATGGGAACTTCAAAATCAACCTCACAGTCAAGAATCACAAAATCCGCCGGAAAGCTGAATGACTCCACTTTCACTAGCACATCAAGGAGTACACCAATGGGTCTTTTCACGATTCGATCAGCCATAAATAACCGCATCGTAGTAGGCTTTGGATCCCCTAGACACAACTTCTTATAAATAGACAATGGCATGAGGTTGATGCGAGCATCAAGATCACACAATGCCTTAGCAAAGTGTAACAATCCTATAGTACATGGAATCGTGAAAGCACCAGGATCTTTCTTCTTCTGTACAAGAGACCTTATAGCAATAGCGCTACAGGGCTACAATCTATCATCATCTTCAAAACTCACAGACCTTTTTCTTGTCACCATATCTTTCATCAACTTCGCATACCTAGGCATTTGCTCCAAAGCTTCTATCAATGGAACGTTGATGGAAAGCTACTTCAATATAGTAATAAACCTGCGATATTTACCATCTTAAGTCTTCTTCACTAATCTCTGTGGAAAAAGGGGCCGAGGTTTAGGTATGGGGACCACTTTCTGAGATATCTCCGCTTCTTTCTCTATCTCATTCTCAGCCTCTTCTCTCATCTTTACCACATCATCATCTTTTCTAATCTCAACATCCACCACAGACGACATAGGTGGATCAATGGTTTACTTACCCCCTCGAGTAGTAAATGCTATACAGTGACCGTCATTCTTTGGATTCTGGATGGTGTTGCTAGGAAGAGTACCAGGTTGACGTAGGTTCACTGTAGTAGACAACTGGGTCATCTTCTTCTCTAGATGTTTTATTTATACTGCATGGTCATCAACCTTTTGACCAATACCAGACAAGTCTTTTCTCATCTCCTTCACATTCTCATTAGTTGCATCAAACCTTCTAATTATCTTCTGCATCATATATTCAATACGCGCCATATTTCCTCCTTCTTCCCTAGTACCAGATTCTTGATTTTTAGGGGGAACATAAGGTCCACTCCGATCACTTCTGTTGCCATGGTTGTTCCAATTGTAATTGTTGTCGCGATTGAAGTTCCCATCCCGGACATATTGACCCTCTCGGTTATAATTTCCATAGTTTCGACCTTGATTTCCTTGACCTTGGTGCCAATTTTCTGTGTTGGACCCTTGGACGTTTGGTCGAAAACCCCCAGTCTGATCATTCACCGCATAAGCATCCTATTCATAGTAATAGTCTTCAACTGGTGGTGGAGTTCTAGTTAA
This sequence comes from Solanum piurae, assembly GCA_029582685.1. Lineage (NCBI taxonomy): Eukaryota > Viridiplantae > Streptophyta > Magnoliopsida > Solanales > Solanaceae > Solanum > Solanum piurae. The sequence goes on from JAJOOO010003524.1 coordinate 69,434, forward strand.
GTAGTTCACGTCATTTACCTTTTCCGCACCTCCGCTCACATGCTTCAATACCAACCCCAAATCGGTCCTCATCTGAGCCATCTCCTCACGAATCTAATCTGCGGACTGGTTGTTTGTAGCATGAATGGCAAATGTATTTCTCCTAGTATCCAACCTCCAAGTGCTTCATGCTTTATTGTTGCGAGAGATCTTCTCCAGCTTTTCTTCAATCTGTACATATGTGCACTCACTATGTGAACCTCTAGCAATAGTATCAAGCATTGCTTTATTGTTGTCATCCTGACCTCGACAAAAATATTCCTTGAGCTACTCATCATCAATACGGTGATTCGGAACACCTCTTATGAACGCAGTGAATCTGTCCCATAAGCTACTCACCGACTCTACAGGTAATGCCACAAAATTATTGACCTTATCTTTGTGATTGATCTTCTTGGACACTGGATAATATCTTGCTAAGAACACATCCCTCAGTTGTTCCCATGTATAGATTGAGTTATAAGGAAGCTCAGTGAACCATCCGACAGCATCACCTGTCAGAGATGGAGGCAACACTCGCAATCTGATAACATCGATATCCAAGTCTGGTCGACCTACACAGCTCTTGCAAACTCCCTTAGCTTGGCTATGTGAGCATGTGGGTCCTTCGACGGCAACCCCGAGAACAAGCCCCTCGCTGTAAGCATCTGCATCAAGCTACTGGTCACCACAAATGTGTGCCCCGGAGGCAAACGGGGTAAGACAAAAGGTCCATCAGAGTCAGCAATATTGACGTTGCCCCTATAGTTGTCATGCAGTCATGGGCCTGGTGGATCGTGTGCCCTCAATGCTTCTCCCAATGGATTTCAGCTAAAACCTGGTTGTTCCCACCAACTACCCTCGGATGTTGCAACTCAGCTTCATCACCTGGATTGTCCCTAATAGGGTTAACTAGAACTCCTTGATTGTTCATTGTTCGCAAAGTTTGGTTCAACTCTGGATCGTAAGGAGTAAGTGGTTCACCTTGGCTCTGTATACTTGGCATACACTAGAGTTAGAACCTGAGAGAGACAAAAATAAAAACAAAAAGTAAAATTAGGAAATATTTGACTAAAGTTCAATAATGCGGTTAAAGTTAATCTAAAAGCTAAAATTCCTTGGCAGCGGTGTAAAAATTTGATATGCTCAAATTACACCACCCTAAAGAAGCATAAGCGATCGTTATCAAGTAAAGAACTCAACTTGTAGGTTAGGGTCGATCCCAAGAGGAAAATGGTTTAGACTTAACTTTAACCAACAATTATATTAGTTTAGTCAACTTACTTCCAGAAACAAATAATTAAAGGGGGTATTTGTTAAACAAATTATAAGAATTTAGTAACTAATCAGTAAACAAATGACAATTTCGGTTGTTATCAAGATGAGAGAATTAACTAGGGTATACGTGTTCACCACAAGCCAAATGCAGTAATCTAATAGCAATCCTTTCCTAGTGTACTACATGTAAAGTGATAAGCTAGGTATCTCTAAATCCATGGTCCGGCATCTAGAGAAATTCACCTCGCACCTTGGTCCGGCTACGTGTGTATAATTTACTAACCCTTACCTTTACCTCATATTAGACGTCACATCGATGTTTGGCTTAGTTATTACATCGCACCAATCGACACTAGCCTATCAAATAGTATCACTGTCACAACCCAAGCCTAGGGCCTAGACGTGACCGGCGAATGAGGAACCCGAAGGAACCTCAAACAAGCCTCATAGCGTATCATTACACATCCTTGGTCGCGGAAGCAAATAAAATGACCATACGCGATAAGCATAAT
>JAJOOO010003525.1:0-83796 GCA_029582685.1 Solanum piurae
AACTAAGCCAAACATCGATGTGATGTCTAATATGAGGTAAAGGTAAGGGTTAGTAAATTATACACACGTAGCCGGACCAAGGTGCGGGGTGAAATTCTTTAGATGCCGGACCAAGGATTTAGAGATACCTAACTTATCACTTTGCATGTAGTACACTAGGAAAGGATTGTTATTACTAGGATTACTGCGTTATGAACTTATGGGAAACACATTCCTAGTTATTTCTAATAATCTGAATATAAATAAATACTTAGTTCAAAGCTATTTTTATTGTTTTTTTATTTCAATTTAAATTCCCCTATTTTTATATAACGATTATCGATTTAAATATTTGCTATTGACAATATTCTTCCATATTCTCTGTGGGATCGACCCTGACTCATAGTTGGGTAAATATAGTGCATACGATCGCTTATATTTCTTTTCAATAAGTATATTTGGACGTTATCAAAACCCATTCTTGGGGTGTAATACGTAAAATATGTGTTGATGTTATTGTTGGGTCTTGCTTGCTGATAGGTTTAGATGTATTTTAATGATGATTTCACCTACTGATTGTGGTTTAATTTACTGGGTTTGTAGTTGTAAATACAAAGCCACCCATGTATTTTCGGCATGCTCGAGAGAGAGGTCGCAAAACCAAGACCACTAGGCTGATGGCCTAATGAGTGGGTCGACATGAGGTTCAACCTGAGAGGGTGAACTCTAGTCCATATCCTAACACTCAGCTTGAGAGAGTGAGTGGGGTAAGACGTAGGCTGGTCTTCATGCGGCAAATGGATGTCTGAGAGGAATGCATTTGACACAGGGTATGTTGCCCGAGAGGGAACTTATTTCCACCTAAAGTTTAGCCTAGTCACTATTATCTTGCAAATTTCCTATCGAAAGCATGTACCCAACTATTTATCTCAACTTGTATTGCGGTCACACCCCAAGAAGTCTTCCCCATACTTGATTTCTTTGTGATTTTTGTTATTTTTTCTATACTTGTGAAAAAAACCCCATCGATATTTGACACTTTCGTGTCACCCCTTTTAATTTACAATATTTTTAATTGTTAATGTCTTTAGCTATGACTAGTTAGAACAAATTTTATTTTTCTATTAATTCTCAAAAACCGCTCCCTTGGGACACGACCCCAACCCTTGGTTGGGTTACTATATTATCGATGATCGTAGACACTCGAACCATAGGTTAGTGTTGTTGGTCACGATAAGCAATCAAAATGGCACCGCTGCCGAAGAGTGGTGTCACTTGAGAATTTTTAGATTAGTAGAATTTTTGTTCTTCTTAGTTGTAGTTTACTAACATTATTTTTAGTTTTGTTTTTCTTTAAATTTTTGGTGTAGGTAGGTTCCCCGAAGATGGACATTGGGAATAGTGGCAAGTCAGCTGAGCCGAGCCAAGAAGTCAAGAGAGGCTTCGAGTTAACCGCACTAGTAACTCAGCTGAATGAGTTGGCCACCAGAATAATAGAGGTGGAAAACCAGTGCAAGAGCCCTAGGAGGTACATACCTCCTCATGAGAGGAAGCAGTCTAGAGATAGAGAGAACAATCGTGTCGAGGACACACTCCAAATCATTCTCCAAAAAGTCACCGAACAAGATTGACTGTTGGAAGAGATGACGGAGAGTATTGCAGTGTTGAATCAAATGGTTGGCTCACACTCTAGATCGATTCAACTGATCAGGACACTCTTGAACTATGCGCTGCTTCCTCTTCACTCAAACGAACTATTGGGGTTGTCCGGTAACACTAGGACCAACCCAACCATTGAGAAGTGAGTAAGGACTCACGTCGTGCCACAACGTTAAATAAGGCGCGCTTCTTGGGAGGCAGCCTAAGGTTTTAAATGCTTTAACTTACTTGTATGAGTAATGGTGTGTTAGTGATGCAGGTTTGAATGAGGAAAGTGGTGAACAATAGAGATTGGTGAGAAAATGGTCAGTCAGCGGACCACCGAACAGGTTGGCGTGCCCGACCTGACCCGCTGTTTGGCTCAACTCAAGCTTAAAGTTAGAGCCTGTAAAACTCGGCGACCTTGAGAAGCAGTTCGGCGCATCGTCGACCAGGTAGGCGATCTCAACTTAGACCACCATCTTGATCCCAAGAAATTGACAAGTCTGTAACAATTGGGGGGGACAAGAGACCACTTGGCGATCCGCCAAGTAGATCGGCAACTACAACTAATGTCGCCGAACGAGCGCGAACTGGACGGTTTATAAAGGCCAAAAGATTCAAAACTTCAACTTCTTCACTTTCCCTCGCTCACAAATCTCCTAAACTCGCACTAAGGTAGCATATTCTTCTATTAAGCATTACGCTAGCATTTTAGTTTGGTACTTGAGCTCGAAATTGGAACACTTTTCTGCCTAGCTTTTCAAATCGAATTTAATCAACATTAAAGGTTGGTTTCCTTTCCCAAAATTTACATTTGAAAGTGTTGTACTCATTTGCAATAATTGCCTGTTAGTGATGTGTGTTGGGCCTCTCTGATAGGATTAGAATGATTACATTCCTATTTTAATTAAAAAATCTTGCCTATGTTATCTGATTGTCGAATGCTCGTAATAATGGTGCTTTTTAATGAGTTGGGTCGTGTTTGCATGCTGTTTTAATTGATTGGGTGAAGTATGAGTAACCCATGTTTGTGCTAAATATCAAAAAATTGCTCAATGATAGAGAGGGTGACACCGCTCTTAAGAGTACATATTGTCAAATGGCCAAATGTGGCAAGTCCGGGAGAAATCTGAGTATTCTGGGATAATGGGTAGTACGGGCCTTGTTCGAATTTAGTTAGGGCATGCTTTAATTTTGCTTCAGGGGTTTGCGGGATGGAATTCGAGAAGATGGATTGAAAATGGGCACGTTGAACCATTCAGCGAGCTGGGCCAAGCTCGCCGAGTCGTTCAGTGCTTCGCCTAATGTCTCCATATTGCCCTTAATATCAGGTTAAGTTGTATGAAACTGTGACTTTCGGTGAGAAGCCATAGGTCGCCGAGCACACTCGGAAACTCGCTGAAAGTACTCTTGACCGCCTTTTGTATACTACCCCTGAGACCCTTATGCACTGTAACTTTCGTCGGACAGACCCTTGCTCACTGAAAGTATTCGGCGAATCGCCAACTGGATTGGCGAATTTTTCTTCAACAAGATTTGCTGTGGTAGAGCGTGATTGTGTTTTCTTAACTTCTCCCCATCTTTTACAGATATGGTTCGCGCCAACTTAACTGAGCAACCAAAGAAAAAGACTAAAGGCATTACAATCAATGAAGGAGGATCAAATCCTCCAAAGAGGAGAGGGGATAACCTCCAGTCGGGAGACAAAGGCAAGAGGAAGAAACATATAGATAGAAAAGGATTAGCTATTGAGCCAGATTTTGATGAACTAGAGGATGAACAACCTCTGATTAACCGAAGGGATGCACTCCGGACCAGATCTCAGCACACAACCGCTAGTACTCCCTCAACTGTCACTCCCCCGACTACTGAATCAGCGCCAACTCCAGCACCACCTCCAGCAGCTCCTGCACTCCCCGTCGCTCCACCTCCACCCCAATTGCTGAACAAATTAAAATGTGATGGCTTAAGAACCATTCTAGAAGAAAAGTTACTATCCATGGACGGTTTGGAAGGCAAGCACGCTGAGGTGCTTGACACACTCAAATATCATGAGTTGGAGCAGTTCACCATGACACGAGGTCCTTACATCCCTTCCTGGGTCTGAGAATTCTACGTAGCCTATGGAGAGTTGGTCCCAAAGAATAATAAAAAGGCTAGTGAGTTCCGACCGATGAAGGTGGTTATTGTTAGAGGCAAAGAGGTGGAGTGTCACAGCGAGCACATTAACACTGTATTAGGTCGACCGCTGCACTCGGTACTGCCCTACCAAGGTTTGCCTATTGTTCCATCCCTGGATGACTTAAAGAGTTGGTTAGCTCCGATGATCTCTAACACCACCCCGAGGTGGATGGGCGCAGGAGCTCCGATTGAAAAGAGGGATATGAACATTGCCTCCTGGTACTGGTTTGGCTTCATCAGCAGCATTATCATGCCATCCCAGAACGAGTTCATTCTGCGTTATCCTAAGGCGGCTTGCCTTGGTTCTATCATGGCTAGGAGGCGGATCGACTTGGGACTGCTAGTTTCATAGGAGATGGCTATGAGAGACAAACAGACACATACGTCTCTACCTTTTCCTTTTCTAATCACTGAGTTATGCCGGCGTGCCGGAGTACCCCGGGATCCTTCTAGCGATATAGAGGTTACCCCATCTTCCTCCACCGATATCCGGTGTATAGAGGCTGAGTTCACACGAGAGGAGGCTGAGGGGAGGAGAGCAGCTCCAGCAGATACTCCTCAAGAGGTCGATGTTGACTCATTACCAGCAGAAGAACCATCTTCTGCTCTAGCCTTGGAGTCTTCAGGTATACCCGCCCCTTCTTCTCAAACCTCAGGTGCCTCCTCTTTCTCTCAGCCTACCAGGGTCACTCATGCTATGATCTTGAAGATGGGGCAGCTAGCCTATTCAGCGGATGTGAGGGCGACACGATTGGAGAGATCTATCCCAGGGATGATTGACAGTGCCATCTTGACTGCATTGACCCCTCTTAGAACCACGATTGATGATCTAACTGCCAGAGTCAGTCCTTGCGAGAGTATACAGGGGGAGACACCCAAGGTTTCAGCATTAAAAGGCGAAATAGCAGAGTTGAAAAAAGATGTAGAATATTTGAAGGCTATTGACTTCACTATACTGATGCAAATAACATATGACGGGGATGCTCCTGAGACTTCGAGGATTCCTCCGGCTACTACCAGATATGTCCAGAGGTATGATGCAGGGCATGCAGAGTCGGATGCAAAGAATGATGAGGAGTTGATATCAGTGAATGCTGAGGAGACACAAAAGAGTAGAGATGAGGGCATATTCAGAGACTTGCCAGATCTTATAGGAGCAGTTGTGCAGCCGATGATCCAGACATCATCGACTGAGACGTCCACAATAGCTCCCAGTGGATACGGCATTGCTATTCTGTTTGAGGCTACTCCGGGCACTTTTTCCCTTACACAGACTACTACACCAGCTACACCAGCTACTGAGACTCCGACAGGGAGAGAGACTGCATAGACATGACCTTTCTTTACCTCCCTCTCTGTCTTATTATATTTTTACTTTTGAACAGTTTTATTTGCATTTGAGGACAAATTGCTTTTTATTTGTGGTGGGGTGAGGCTCACCTTTTGTGTGCTATTTTGTGATTCGTGCTTTGTATATATCTGGGTTGTCTTTTTTTTTTAATTGTGTTATATATTGCTTTTCATGGATGTTTGAGCTCATGGCTCCTCATTTTGATTTTAATTGATGCAAATTTTGACCCTTCCGATTTTTTTTTTGTTTTTCGAATATTTTCGCCACTGCTTGTGTTGAAAGTGACAGTTCTTTTGCAAAATTTAAGTCTCAATTCTGATCAATATTGATGACTTGAATAGTGCTCTCAATCGAACAAACTTGAATGTGCGACTACAACGATACCAAATGAAGTTGCATAGATAATATGTGAAATCTTTGTATCTTGTTGTGATTAGACATTTATCAAATTGATTCTCTTGTAATGATCATTGTACACTAGCGAAAATGTGTAGTCTTGTTTGACTTAAGTGTCGAGGCCTTGTGTGATTATCTTACTTTGAAACATGCATGAATAAACCTAGAATTTTCCCCGTTAGTCTAATTGATTTAGAAAGGTGTACTCTTGATATAATCTTAGGTAACTTTAAAGAGTGTGAGCCAAATTTGACATATACCTCTTTTGTGACCTCCCCGTGAGCGTGTGAAACTTTTTGAACACCCCTTGAGCTTTACCTTTCTTTGGAAGAAACTTGATGAACCTTAGACCTTACTTGACCCACTACCTATAATCCTCTTGATTTGTGGTTTAGTGAATAGCCAACTTAGGCCAAAAGCCTAAGTTGGAGGTGTGGTGAAAAGGAAAAGGAGAAGTCAAGAAGTGCAAGAAAAAGTCTCTCTAACCCATGGTATTGCAAAAAAAAATGGAAACCCTTCTAAAAAAATAAAATAAAATGTATATGTATATAATTTTTGAATAAAGGTGCAAAAGGAATTGGGTTTCCAAGCAATACACGGAGAATGAATGAAAGGATGACTTCGAAGCACTAGAAGAAAAAGTGATAAGGGAAAGGAAAATGATGTTTTGAGAACACCACATCTCACGAGGATGAAGAAGTCACTGAGCCTAAATGACCATACCTTTGCACTCAGCCGCATTACAAGCCTTGAAAATACCTTTTTGATCTTGAGTAAGCCGAACCGAAAGTCGATTGGAAAATAAGGGCAAACCTATGGGTGAAATCATGCATTGTGTTCCTCTTTTTGAGTGTGAGCGTTGCATCTGATTCCTGGTCTTAAGTTGATTAACTTCTGTGTGTGATTATGGAATCATTCTTTGTGTGAGGGCATTTAGATACTTCTGTTGAGCTTGAACTTGCATTAGTAGCAAGTATTGCGAGCATGAGAATCTTTGATATTGGTGAACCTTTGAGTACACAATTGAATCTTTGCATAAGTAGTTTGAAGTCTTGTTGTGTACATTCATGATTGAGTCTTGTGTAGCACTGTTTGAGACACCCTTTTTGAACAACTGAACTTGAGTTTGAAGAAAAGTTTAAGTTGGGGGTGTTGATGAGTCCACAAATTGGAATCATTTAGGGCTTTATTTTAATAGAAATAGTGTCCTCAAATGCTTATATTATCTCAATATCTGATAAAAACTATAAAGTTTCAGGTATTTGAAGTTTGAAGGAATGCATGGACACTACTTCACAAAAAGGAATGAAAAGGCTGAAAAGAACAAGAAAATGAAGGTCTGAGGATCGCCGAGTTCACTTGGCGAATCGCCAAAGGGTCTCACTTCGCCTTTTGTTCCAGTGTGCTGAGCCTTGAAGGAAAGGATCAAGTCGACGGAAAAAGGGAGCAGTTGGCGGATCACCGAAAAGGTCTGCTAAACAGTACTATGTCGCCCAGTGACCCAGAGCATGACGACACCGAAGAATGGTGCAAGACGGCGATGAACTACACCAAAGGGCGAATCACCGAATTGATAGGCGATTTTGACTAATGTCGTCGAGTGATCCGCCGCAACACAAATTTTTGAAATCTATAAATACTCGTAGAGAATTATAGCTTAGTATAAGTTTTTATCAGATTTTAGTATCATAGTTTTTATCAGATTTTGGATTTAGTACTATTTTTATTTTACTCTTATGTTAGTAAGGGTTTTGAAGACTTGAAGAAGAAGAGGGTTTCATCTCTTCCAATTTGGAAGTGGGTCTCTTGAATTCTTCTTTCTTTGCTTAAATCAAGACTTATTTATCTATACCCATTTGATTTCAACATCATTGAAGGTATAAATCTCTATCTCTTGATGTGTGGCTAAAAACCCCATTCTTGGGCTGTGATTTAGAAAATATGTGTTGATATTATTGTTGGGTCTTGCTTGCTGATAGGTTAGATGTATTTTAATGGTGATTTCACCTAGTGATTGTGGTTTAATTTAATGGGTTTGTAACTGCAAGTACAAAGCCACCCATGTGTTTTCGTCTTGCCCGAGAGGGAGGTCGGGAAACTAAGAGCACTAGACTGATGGCCTAATGAGTGGGTCGACATGAGGTTCAGCCCGAGAGGATGAGCACTAGTCCCATATCCCAACACTCAGCTCGAGAGAGTGAGTGGGGTAAGGCGTAGGCTCATCTTCATGTGGCAAATAGGTGTCCGAGAGGAATGCATTTGACATGGGGTAAGTTGCCCGAGATGGAACTTATTTCCACCTAAAGCTTAGCCTAGTCACTATTATCAATATTTGACACTTTCGTGTCACCCCCTTTAATTTACAATAATTTTAATCGTTAATGTCTTTAGCTACGACTAGTTAGAACCAAATTTTATTTTTCTATTAATTCTCATAAACTGCTCCCTTGGGACACGACCCCAATCCTTGGTTGGATTACTATATTATCGACGATCGTAGACACTCAAACCGTAGGTTAGTGTCGTTGGTCACGATAAGCAATCAATGCTCAAGGAGGAATTAAGTCACTCATCCCAAATGAATATCCTACCCATCCCTAAACCTACATTACAAGCCAATGACAAGCCCTACATGATCTCATTCCAAATGTTTTCATATTAATGGAGATTTACATAAGGGCCAAGCATATGGTATCACAGTTGTATGCATTGAACATTCTTGTGAGTGTGAGTTCACTTTGAAAAATGTCCTCGAATCAAACGCTTCAAATATGTGTGAAATAGGTCTTGTCTTTGTTGTGAGGGCACCTGAAACATGAGGATTGGTACGATTCAAAATATTTGTTTGAAGCAAGATGAACAAATCTTGTTGATCTTTAAGTATGTTTGAGGTACCACTTGAAGCTGTAGGAATTGCCTTGAATTCAATCCTAGTTAGAAAAAGAGAAAAAAAGAGAGAAGGAGAGATTTATCTGCAATCCTAACTGTTGGTACCAATTGTAGTCATCACATTCTTTATTCTTGAAAAAAAAGAGGTGAGCAAGCACCCACTCTTTAATATTTTCCAAAACTTTTTTTTAGATTCTTTCCAAATAAAAAGAATTTGTATTTTATTTTTGGGTTGTCCGTTGTAAAACGTGACATTAGGCTAACCTCGTAAGTGTGAGACGCTTATTTTTACTTTATTAGGTTGTCCATCCCAAAAATGTGACATGTCTTTTGTCTTTAGGCTTTGAATATCACAAGGAATATCATTTTCCTATTTTATCATGTTAATATTGTACATTTTCTACTGATGATCTTGTATCAGATTCTTTGCAGTATTCATCATCTACAAGATTGGAACTACATTTGACCTGATTCCTGGCTCAACATGATATGTAGGCGCCACAACGGCTCAATCATATACCTAGTGTGATTTTCTTTTCTCCTTATAATAAAAACTGAGACAATTTTTTTTTGAATATCTAAAAAATTCACAACAAAGGTGTTATCTTTAGCAAGTCAAGATTGAAGATCATTTTGAGATTTGCCAAAAGTTCTAACTGGGACAAATTTTTTGAGGAAGACCTCAAAAATTCCAACAAGTACTGTCATAAGCTTGATAGTCAACATCAAAGAATCCATCATCGCTTGAAGTTTAGAGTCAACTTGTAAATCTCTAGCATTGTCATGACGAACCAGCAACTCCTTGTACAAATCCCCAATAACACATGAGTCACAATAAACACAAAATGATCAAGAGTAAAATAATGATTGCTCACTTATGTCAAAGTGATCAGGCATTTTGTACACATTATCTTTTAAAGAATCTTTTCTCAAGTTTTCTAAACTAAGTCGCTAGCTAAGGCGACATTGTGTCTACTAATTGTGCATTTTCAAGTACAGGAACGGGTGAAAGCATTGAGGTGAGGACACTCTCAAAACAAATCATCGAATCATCCACCTTGTTACATTGGACAATGTCACGACCCAGAGCTATGCCCCGGAAATGACACGACGTACTTGACCCCCGAATGGGTCTCATACAAGCCTCATAGCATATTCATTGCATAAGATACTTAGAAATAGTGCAGAATTTAAAACTTTTCTTTTATAAATCCAACAATCGAAAACATTAAAAGCAAACGGAAGTCTATCGTCTCACATGGCCATCTAAACAATATCTTGAAACAAAATAGGGTCACTACCCTTTACAATCGAAAGACTAACAAATGTCTATTACATGAAAAGAAAGGAAACATCAACTACTTGTCCTCGATCTATGAGGACATACCACTTAGTCTTGGAGAATCTCATTTCCAAGTCCTTGAACTAGAGAGAATCACTCAATTGCTGAAACCTACACTTGTAGTAAATATAGAAGATTAAGTACTAAGTATGATAGCCATGCAAAAACATGCTTAAAACAAACATTTTATTTGAAAGTCATGATATATGCCATTTTGAGAAAACTTCATGAACATAAGCACAAGAGGCATAATATAAGACATAATCAACATATAATACATTACCTTCACATTAAGCCTTCACCTCAAGTAACCCTTAAGCTATACCTTGTGCAATGTATGGATAGCGTCCCATACCACCATCCACACTAAAGTACCACCTTAAGGTCACCAAAAGTGAACTTACCATTCAACCTTTCCACCTTTACACAATACTCATACATAAGAAACATAAACATTACATAAGTCATATCAATACATAAGGATCATCATCTAAGGCAACTCGAAGTCATACTTGTGCAATGTGTAAGTAGCAGCCCATACTACTACTCACACTAAGTACTCCTTTTAAGTAACCATAGACAAGGCACATTCATCTTCAACAAGTCATAACAAGGAAATAACTCATAATACAATCCAAGTATAGCATGCATCATTACATTATACATATAAACATTTAAGCCAACCCTTCTTTAATAGCTTCATTAAGAACAACTTCATTCATTAGGCATTATATCAACATTCTCCTTAACATCATCATAAGAGCCCATTCATTTCATTTAACATTATAAAGGAACACACCACAACCTCTCTCAAAGCCTACTTGTGCAATGCATGGATGCCATCCCATACTACCACCCACACTAAGTAGTGCATTCTTGAGAAGCCATAGTTCATTAACATTCTTTGTGGAGGTAAGCCTTAATCGACATAGACCATGTGAGCAATTCATGGAATCCCAGTGTCACCCTCATCGGATAAAGGATTCCTACTTGCCTAAGGTAGGACCATTATTTTTAGCTTAAGCGAATCCACTAGCTAGACCTATGTGGGCACATAGTTTATGGGATATGGAGATTGCTACTAGATTCCTTGCCTCAACTCACAGATGAGCATCCATCTGAAGAGATTTCTACTAGGTACCCCGCCTCAACTGACAGATGAGCACCCATCTCAAGCCATATCCACTTGGTGCTTAACATTATTCCCCACGGAGTACTTAACCTTCATTACATTAGTTCATTATGGGATAAAAGATTGTTACTAGATACTCCGCCTCAACTCATGGATGAGTATCCATCCCAAACCCAATATTCATTCATTGGAAAGCTCATAGATTCAAATATGAGAATAGCCTTTCACCTAAGAATCCCCATATTGTGAGAAAGTCCTTTCACAACATGTCATTATCATTCATTAGAGTATAATTGAGAATAGCCTTTCAATTAATACTTCATAATTAACATAATCATAGAACTTCATTATTTATTCATTCATGAGTGTGTGTGAGTATGTAAGAATAAGCTTTCACATATAGCATCATCATTCATAAGTGTTAATTGATAAATAACTTTCAATCATAACACAATTACATTCTAAACATGATCATAACACATTCATTGAGATCACACACATATACTTCACATCATAATCATACATAGATCCTTCATGAACTTGCCTTCCAAGACTATGAACCAACATCAACCCATAAATCTAAGATACTACAATAGATAAGGAAATTGATATGATTCAAAAATTAATACATTATAAACATAAACAATTCATCATACACTCATGATCAATCAATTCCCAATCACAATTCACAACTTAAGAATTTGGTGGAAAACATGGGTTCTAGGAAGAAATCATCTTAATTCATATTTAAATCCACAATTCATTAATAATTCAATGCAATAAAGCCTTTGAAAATCGTTTGAAATCAAACCCATGCATAGATTGAAAACCAGGGTTTTTGGGTAAACTTGGACACTTGAAATCACTTTTGAAATTGGCTCCTTGAAAGAAACTAAGTCAAGGATGAAGACTACCATACCTTTAATGCAATAAATACACGGAAATCCCTTGAAAAACTTGAAGATTTGACCTTGAGAGCTTGGATCCTTCACCTCCAATGGAGGTTTCTAGAGAGAACTTTTGGAGAAAGTAGTTTTTAAATATGGGGTGGTTTGAAAATGATGAATTCTAAAATACATTTTAATACTTTAAGAACTCTTAAAATACTTGAATTAACCTAAAATAACTGTCTATTAACTAATCTCAACTTAAAATGAATTTACCAAAAGACTCTCACCTTAGGTGAGCCAAACCAGAAAAGTTAGCAGTGACTCACTACCACCATCCACGGATCGTGGGTCGGACCACGAGCCGTCCTGGCTATCCACGGTTTGGGTTAGAGGCTGCTAATTTTGGGGCCTGACTTACGGAGACCGTCCACGGGGCGTGGATGGACCTACGGGGCGTGGTCCCCTTCCGTATGTCACCAAACTTTAGGCAACTTTCATTTTCTTTGGGGTCTTGGGGGTTACGCTTTAGGGTAGGTGGTCCTTGAGGAGTCGTACCTTGACGTTTAACCCCTCAACCCCTCAACCTAAGCTTGGGACAACACTTTACACCCTCAAACCTCACATCAACTCCAAGACGAATATCGTTAGGCTCTAGTTTCATCAATTCATTTTACGGGTCATTACAGACAATCACGAGTCATCCACCTCGTTACAATGGACAATCATCAAGCCATACACCTTTTTACAGTTGGACAATCATTGATCCATCCACCTCGTTACAGTTGGACAATTATCGAGTCATCCACCTCGTTACAGTGGACAATCATCGAGCCATCCACCTCATTACAGTTGGTCAATAATCGAGCCATCAACCTCGTTACAGTTTAACAATCATCAAACCATCCACCTCTTTAAAGTGAAAAATCATTGGGTCATAGTATTTTTATTTCCCGAGAGGGCCATTCATTTTTCATTTACCGAGAGGGCCATCGCATTTTTCATTTGCCGAGAGGGCCATTGCATTTTTCATTTACCGAGAAGGCCATTGAATTTTTCATTTCCCGAGAGGGTCATTGCATTTTTCATTTTCCAAGAGGGCCATTGCATTTTCATTTGGTGAAATGGCCATTGCATTTAAGTCGCATCTATTCGGAGGTGAAGGATGTGCACCCTATTTATTCCATGTTCAAGTTGGAGGAGACTTGCGTTGAAAGATATTTACATTTAAGTTGCATCTATTCAGAGGTGAAAGATGTGCACCCTATCTATTCCGCGTTCAAGTCACATGAGACTTGCGTTGAAAGATATTTGCATTTAAGTCGCATCTATTCGGAGGTGAAGTATGTGCACCCTATCTATTCCATGTTCAAGTCGGAAGAGACTTGAGTTGAAAGATATTTGCATTTAAGTCGCATCTATTCAGAGGTGAAGGATGTGCACCCTATCTAGTCCGCGTTCAAGTCGGAGGAGACTTGTGTTGAAAGATATTTGCATTTAAGTCACATATATTTGGAGGTAAAAGATGTGCACCCTATCTATTCCACGTTCAAGTCGGAGGAAACTTGCATTGAAAGATATTTGCATTTAAGTCGCATCTATTTGGAGGTGAAGGATGTGCACCTTATCTATTCCGTGTTCAAATCGAAGGAGACTTGCGTCGAAAGATATTTGCATTTAAGTCGCATCTATTCGGAGGTGAAGGATGTGCACCCTATCTATTCCATGTTCAAGTCGAAAGAGACTTGAGTTGAAAGATATTTGCATTTAAGTCGCATCTATTCAGAGGTGAAGGATGTGCACCCTATCTATTCCGCGTTCAAGTCGGAGGAGACTTGTGTTGAAAGATATTTGCATTTAAGTCACATATATTTGGAGGTAAAAGATGTGCACCCTATCTATTCCACGTTCAAGTCGGAGGAAACTTGCATTGAAAGATATTTGCATTTAAGTCGCATCTATTTGGAGGTGAAGGATATGCACCCTATCTATTCCGTGTTCAAATCGAAGGAGACTTGCGTCGAAAGATATTTGCATTTAAGTCGCATCTATTCGGAGGTGAAGGATGTGCACCCTATCTATTCCGCGTTCAAGTCGGAGGAGACTTGCGTTGAAAGATATTTGCATTTAAGTCACATCTATTCGGAGGTGAAGGATGTGCACCCTATCTATTCCGCGTTCAAGTTGGAGGAGAATTGCGTTGAAAGATATTTTCATTTAAGTCGCATCTATTCGGAGGTGAAGGATGTGCACCCTATCTATTCCGCGTTCAAGTCGGAGGAGACTTGCGTTGAAAGATTTTAGCATTTAAGTCGCATCTATTCAGAGGTGAAGAATGTGCACCCTATCTATTCCGCGTTCAAGTTGGAGGAGACTTGCGTCGAAAAAATATTTGCATTTAAGTCACATCTATTCGGTGGTGAAGGATGTGCACCCTATCTATTCCGCATTCAAGTCGGAGGAGACTTGCGTCGAAATATATTTGCATTTAAGTTGCATCTATTGGGAGGTGAAGGATGTGCACCCTATCTATTCCACGTTCAAGTTGGAGGAGACTTGCGTCGAAAGATATTTTCATTTAAGTCGCATCTATTCGGAGGTGAAGGATATGCACCCTATCTATTCCACGTTCAAGTCGGAGGAGACTTGCGTTGAAAGATACTTACATTTAAGTCGCATCTATTCGGAGGTGAAGGATGTGAACCCTATATATTCCACTTTCAAGTCGGAGGAGACTTTCGTCGAAAGATTTTTATTTGTCTGACTGATGGACATACATTCATATCCTATCGATGGATCATCTTTATTCGTCCTACCGATGAACATGCATTTATATCCTCCCAATGGATCATCTTCATTCGTCCTACTGATTGACATACATTCATATCCTATCGATAAATCATTTTCATTCGTCCTACCGATGGATCATATTCATTTGTCCTACCGATGGATATACATTCAAATCCTACCGATGGATCATCCTCTTTCGTCCTACCGATGGACATGCATTTATATCCTACCAATGGATCATCTTCATTCGTCGTATCATAAGAGATTCCACCTTTTTTTGTTTAATTTTGTCTCTACTAAAGAGTTTTATATTTGTTTTTTCGAGACCACCCAAGAGGATGCATTCCCAAATAAGCCATAGGTGTGGACTACGTTAACAAAGACGCAACACATTGTGGAACCTTTTGGAAGAAAGTTGAGGATCGACTTCCACCATTCCAACCAAACTTTTATATGAAGGTTATGTGTTCGGCCAAAATCAGATTTGTCAATTTTCTTTGTCCACGATTTCTTTCATCAATCATATCCAACGAAAGAGATAGCTGTTGACACCCAATTTTGGCCTAACATTTTCAAAATTTGTAACTTTTAAGTTTTATTTATTCAATAGTTTACAATACATTTTTTATAATTTTTAAATTTTTTTATCAATATTTATCCATATTTGAGAAAATTTTAGGATTTTTATCAGTTAATTTTAATTACATTATGTTTTGTCACAACCGGTTGACTACGTTCAAATATTTATTCATTTTGATTATATCATTATTTCTGTTAAATTGCATTTTTACATGTCATTAGTTACGTTTATTATATTTTTTAATATTCATTTTTTTGTTACATTTGTTCATATGCAGTCTAGAAATTCATTCAATATGAATAAGATTTCATACACATATATTTTATTAGCTAGTGGTTTTGGCCCATGGTTTTAAGATAGTGGTATTGTACTATAGGAGAGTTTTGATTTTCTATTTAAGCTATTTCTTAGTGATTAAGTTAGGGGTGGTGAAATATTTTTAGATTAGGTTTGGAAATTTTCAGATTTTATTCAGAAAGAGTTTCACTATTCATTAAATTTTCGGCTACCACCACCCCAGAATCCGGCGAAGCTCCGCCAATACAAAACCCCGACCCAAAAACCCAAGCTTCCCTCCCCTCTCTCTTTGTTTGCTGCCAGCGGCAACAATAATAGCAACCAGCAGCTCCAAAGAACTCCACTGGAGAAATCACCCAAAACCACCAAAACCCCGACCCAAAGCTACCAAAAACGTCCCCATTTCCATGTTCTCCGACGAACCAACAACAACAACAGCGAACCAGCGAGCCAGTTTCAACCTCAAACAACTAGCAGCTCCCAACTCCAAACACAACCAACAACTTAAGCCAAATCCCGACAGAAAACGACCTCTGAAACAATCGAAACTCGAGCTCGAAGCTCACACCACTAGATGATCCTTAAGTTTCACCATCAAAACGCCTTTACCCTTCTTCCTCCACCTTTTCTCCGACCAAAACCACCACAAGAAACAACCCAAAAATGACAGCAACCAAAGACACCACCACGAAACACGAAGCTCCGGCGAAAACACCTCCAAACAAGACCCAAAACGAAACAGTCCCCATTCCATTTTCCCTTTACAATTGTTTCTTGTTTTGCAGGTGTCTAAATACGACCAGATCTGCATTTTTGGGGCGAAACCCGACGACTAGATGAGCTCCGAGCTCCAGTTCGAACCAACTCCAGATCAGAAGCCAAACCATCATCGGTGAACACCAAGCTCCGGTAAGACATCACTGTTTTGTCTCCATTTTTTACCTTTTTATTTTGAAATGTTATTACTATACTATTTCTTATTATTGGAACTATTTGTGTATTGTTTCCTTTTTTTACTAATATTTTGGTTGATTGTTTTACTGTTTTTTCTTCTTAGTTTTGATTATTGTTACCATAAGAGTTTAGTTGCTTTGATAGAATAAAATGTATTCAATTTTCAATGTTCCAATTATGGGTCACAGGCGTTGGTTTCTGTTTACTTTTCGGTTCTATTACTATTAATTTCATATATCTTTTGTTGGGTTCTGGTGTTGATAGTGATTTGAACATTTGTTTCGATGAATTTCATGTTGCTTTTAATTATTGTTAAGTTTTTATTACTTATACACCTCTTTGTGCTAGTTTTTTTTTACTTGTTGCTATTATTGTTAGTTGTCATCATGTTGAATATTATTATTTCACTGTTCATGAATTCTCAAATTGTTATTTTACCATCTTATCTTTTAATAGTTGTTATTATTGTTGCACATATTAAAATTGGCCAATGAAAAAAATCTCTCCGTCAGTTTTGGAGGCTTCCCCATTAATAAAGACATAAATTTAGTTTAAGTTTATATATTTTGTTTGTTCAAATTGACCGATGAAGAAATTATCGTCGATTTCCAAGGCCTCCCATGTTAATAAGATGGATTTTTATTTTAAAGCTATTATTTAATTCATTTATTTTTATTCATATTTATTTATTACTAACACTTTTACTAAGTGTATTTACATGTACTCGGAGTTGCTTTCCGTTGAAGCTATTCGAATGAAGTTTGAATTATACTCTTTATTCATTATTTTGTATATATCGATGTTAGGCAAACCTTAGGCCATTTCTTATAGTATTATTTTATTTTATTACTTGTGTATATTGCATGTTTATTATACTAGTATATTATTTTTATCTCCTCCTCAATTTAAAAAAATGAACTCAGCCACAATTATCGATTTCGAAGGGTGCCTAACACCTTCCCTTTGGAATAACTTGAACTTCTTACCTAGAATCTATTGGTTTCATAGACATTATTTTAGTTAAATAATTAATTAGTTTCCTAGTTTTTCCTAAAATTAGGTGGCGACTCCTTTAAAATTGAATTAATTGATTATTTTTCGAGTCACCATGACGTTTGAATAAAGTAGTGATGTAAACAGCCACGAACTACAAAATAAGAATAAGCTATATATAGAGTCACTAACATGAGCCGAGGTGTCAGAATGTCTGCTATTTTACTAATACTCCAGCAGCCTAGGTGTCAGAAAGTCCACTATTTTATTAACACTCTAGCACTCACAAGGAAAGTACTATTCAAGCTCAGGTCTAAGTTACTAGTGTAGCTTTAATCCAAACCTTGTATTTATATTAAATAATTTATTAAATATGTATATATTATTTTGATTAGAATGAAACTTGAAAGAACTCATAAGTTTAAAGGCTCCACCTGGGATGTGCATTGTAAATTATGTGTTTAGGACAAGAAAATATTTCCTTCTCATCTCCCATTCGTGAATTTTCCTTTCCATTTCAGGCCAAGAAAATATTTCCTTTTGAGATTATGCATGTTGCTAATGCTGAGAGGGTGGAACTAGCTGCATACCAAATGAAGGGTGTCGCTAGAATCTGGTTTGATCAGTGGAAAAAGAATAGAGTTGAAGGTGCACCACTTGTGAGTTGGGCTTTGTTTGAAGAGGCCTTTTTAGGGCGTTTCTTTCCCCGTGAACTGAGAGAAGCCAAGGTACGAGAATTCCTAACTCTTAAGCAGGAATCTATGAGTGTTCATGAGAACCGTCTGTAGTTCACACAACTTTCCTGCTATGCTTCAGAGATGGTTGCTGACATGAGGAGCAGGATAAGTTTATTCGTTGCTGGGTTGTCTCGCCTGTCAAGCAAGGAAGGCAAGGAGGCTGTGCTGATAGGGGATATGGTCATAGAAAGGCTAATGATCCATGTGCAAGGAAGACAAGGCAGCTATGCTGATAGGGGATATGGTCATAGCTATGCTGATAGGGGATATGTGTTCACCATGCACCCCTCCCCAAATCCAGCTCAGAAAATCAGCTAAGTCTCGACCCACGGATAGACCCACGGTCCATAGGCCAGACCACGGTTCATGGGCTGTGTCCGTGGATCGAGGCATCCTTTACCCAGCCTCTGATGTGAACGACGGCCAACTAGCACGGACCATCGTTTGATCCACGGTCCGTAGTTCTGACCGTTGGTGAAGGTCATCAGCCAGTTAGGGGGAAATTACTAATTGGGTCAACTTCAAATGGTCATAACTCTTAGTACAAAAGGAATTATGTGTTCCATGACCTACGATATGATAGATAATTGAATCCTCTTTCCAACTCCATCGAGTTTGCTAAAATCCGATCTCCGAGTAAAAAGTTATGCTCGTTTTAGTGAAACCTTGTCAGGCATACTTGACCTACGACCCCAACCTATCTATGGCCCGTAGGTCCATCCGTGAGTGGCTTCTGACAACTTTAAGTTAGGGGTATTTTTGTCTTTTCCCCATGCGTTGGACCCCTAAAATACATCATTTTAACCCTAAACTTCATAGTTTTAGTCAGTATAAGCCTAGAAACATAAGTTGAACTTACCTAAGTCAAATCATTCATCAAAACATAGAAACGTAGAGCGTAAGAGGAGAAAAGAAGCCAAGAACCCTAGTTCAAGAACGCAACAAGATTCCATCAGTTCCAACCCCGAAATTGAAAGATTTCTCCGTGGAAGTCGTCACCAGGTATGTGGGATTTCACTAGTGGGTTCTTTTCACCCATTAAGTCACTAGTTTTCAGTCAGTTTCTTGATTCCCTTATTATGACTAGACCTAGGGTTTCTTGAATGTTAGAATTATTGAGTTCTTAGCTGTTAGAATGATCCAAATCAGATTAGTATGTTAATATTTAGTTTATTGCACAAATTCCAGAACCCTAGCTATGCATTTCTTTAGTTCTTGAATTACACATGGTAGGTCATATATTTCAGTTATATATGCCTCAGTTATTAATGCATCAATATTAGTTAATTGTTGCATACTCAGTTTGCTTGTTCAGTTTGAGCTATCTAATAACTTATAGAAATTTAGTCATAATGTGTAAATCACTTAATCCATTGGGAGTAGCATAATACCAAGTTAGACTAGGGTTCAACGTACCCAAATAGTCCCAGAACTACTAGCCACGTAGGTTTTATGTCCCCTATGTGGGCATCAATTCAGTGATCATGCCAGCATGCCTCTATACCTTTGGCCGGGTATATTGGGTCCTCTCGATGGGGCGTATACATCGGACTCCACATTTAGCTCATGTGGTTTCATTGTCGGTTAATAATAGCTCCCACAGTTCAGTCAGACTCTATTGCATTGACCACATTTATAGTTCAGTCAATATTCAGTCTCAACATTTTATAAATTTGGTCATTGCATTCAGTTAACTCAGTATTCAGTATCTATATCATGTTCAGATTATGCTCTAGCTTTATTGCTTGTTCAGTTATGCGTTTATTTCAGCTTTACTCTATATTGCATGCTCAATACCTTTCAAGTACTGACGCATACTCTGATCTACATCTTCTTGTGATGTAGGTTCAGATTCTCAGCATCCAGATCATGCTTAGATCGGTTCCCGATCTCCAGTTCAACAACATCAGTGGTGAGTCCTCATTCTTTGAGGACAATAGTCATGTTATCTTTTCATTATTTCAGTCTTTTAGTTTTTGTTTTGCTAGCCTTAGCTGAGGCATGTCCCAACACTTCTAGTCAGTTAGAGGCTATTTTCAGACATAGTTTGATTCATCTTAGTATTTGAGTTTGATGTTTCTTTTGTATTAAACTCTCAGATTCCATATTCAATTTTAGTATACAGGTATTTCCCCATTATTTCAGATTTATTTATGATTAGCTTCCGCATCAATTATTACTATTCTTAGTATACTCATGTCATGCCAGCAGGGTTAGCTTGGGGTCACTTATGATCCTAGGTCCCGTGTCCGCGTCTCAGGGGTAGCTTGGGGTGTGACAAACATGGTATCAAAGCACTAGGTTTAAGAGTCCTAGGATGTTTGAAAAGCCGCACTAAGTAGAGTCCTTTTCTTGGGTGTGAAGTGCACCACATCTAATGAGAGGGAGGCTATGAAGTGTTTTAGGAAACCTTCACTTTCTTGATATTCGTATTGTGCGTTGGTATGATCTCTTTTCTAATCCATCGCTATGCGCTTAAGATCATGCCTCCTCGTAGAGCTTACGAAAGGAATGTGAATGCAAGGAATGCTAACACAACTTCTCCAAGCCCAGATCAGGAAGTTTCAAATACTGAATTTTGGAACGCTATCCAGCTGTTGGCTCAGAGTGTGACCAACCAGAACAATCAGTGGGTTCTAATTCCTATTAATAGAAATGGTGGATTAGTGGCAACTAGGGTTGGAGATTTTGTTAGGATGAATCCGCTTGAGTTTTTAGAGTCACAAGTTGGTGAGGACCCACATAACTTCATTGATGAGGTTAAGAAAATCTTTGGAGTGATGCAAGTGACTGGTAATGGTAGGGTTGAGTTGGCATTCTACCAACTTAGCATGTGGCTCACATATGGTACACTAAGTGGAAAGATTCAGGGGATACTCTTACATTTTTAACTCTCTATATAACAATAATCTTAGGTGTCAATCCAGAAACTCTATCAGAACCCTTCTCAGTCTCTACTCCAATCGGTGAACTAGTTATAGCTAGACGGGTATACAGAAATTGCCCTGTCAGTCTCCCAGAAAGTCACCTCAGTAGATTTTGTAGAGTTAGAAATGGTAGACTTTGATGTCATTCTAGGCATGGATTGGTTACATATATGTTATGCCTCAGTCGATTGTAGAACTAGTATTGTTCGTTTTCATTTTCCAGATGAACCAATCTTAGAATGAAAGTGTAGTAGCTTAGCGCCTATGGGTCGATTCATTTCTTACCTTAAGGCCAGAAAGATTATCTCTAAGGGTTATCTCTATCATCTAGTTCGGGTTACGGATTCAAGCTCCGAAACCCTAACTCTTGAGTCAGTTCCAGTGGTTAATGATTTTCCAGAAGTGTTTCCAGAAGATCTTCCCGGAGTCCCTCCCGATAGGGAAATCGACTTTGGAATTGATCCCATTCCAGATACCAAGCCTATATCTATTCCTCCTTATAGAATGGCTCCAGCTGAGCTTGAGGAATTGAAAGAGCGGTTGAAAGACTTTCTAGATAAGGGCTTCATCATATCTAGTATTTCTCCATGGGGTGCACCAGTGTTGTTCGTAAAGAAGAAAGATGGTTCTCTGAGAATGTGCATTGACTATAGGCAGATGAACAAGGTCACAATCAAGAATAAGTATCCCATCCCCAGGATTGATGAATTTTTTGACCAACTTTAGGGTGCTAGTCAATTCTCAAAGATAGACCTCAGATCCGGTTATCATCACCTCAGAGTCAGAGATAGTGACATTTCGAAAATAGCCTTCAGGACTCAGTATGGTCATTATGAATTTATAGTCATGTCATTTGGACTAATCAATGCTCCTGCAACTTTCATGGATTTGATGAACAGAGTGTTCAAGCAGTACTTGGACTTGTTCGTTATCATCTTTATTGATGATATCCTCATTTACTCTAAGAATGAGGAAAAACATGCGAGTCATTTCAGAGTTATTCTGCAAACTCTCAAAGATCGCCAGTTATTTGCAAAATTTAACAAGTCCAAGTTTTGGTTACAATCAATTACTTTCCTTGGGCATATTGTGTCTACTGAAGGAATTCGAGTAGATTCCTAGAAGATAAAAGTAGTGAAACAATGGCCCAGACCTACCTCTGCTACATATATCAGAAGTTTCGTAGGTCTGCGGGTTATTACATGAGGTTTGTGGTTGGATTTTCATCCATAGCCTCACCATTGACTAGGTTGACTCAGAAGATGGTCAAGTTTCGATGGTAAGATTATTGTGAGAAAAGCTTTGTAGAATTGAAAACTAGGTTGACTACAACTCCTGTCTTGACTCTACCAGAGGGTTCCTATGGTTATGTGATGTATTGTGATGCATCCAGAGTCGGCCTAGGTTTTGTGTTGATGCATTGAGGTAAGGTTATAGCTTATGCTTCTAGACATCTTAAGGTACATGAGAAGAATTATCCGATTCATCACCTCGAGCTTGCAACAATGGTGTTTGCACTCAAGATTTGGAGACACTACTTGTATAGTGTTCATGTAGATGTGTTCACACACCATAGGAGCCTCCAGTATATATTCACCCAGAAAGAGTTGAATCTTCGTCAGATAAGGTGGCTTGAGTTCCTTAAAGATTATGATATGAGCGTGCATTACTATCCAGGTAAGGCAAATGTAGCAGCAGATGCTTTTAACAGATTATCCATGGGTAGTGTAGCACATGTTGAGGAAGAAAGAAATGATCTAGCAAGGGATGTTCATAGACTTGCTCTCCTAAGAGTTCGTCTTATGAGCATATCAGATGGTGGTGTAATGGTTCAGAATGGGGTAAAATCTTCTTTGGTAGTGGAGGTTAAGGAAAAGCAAGACAGAGATCCGATATTACTTGAATTCAAGGGTGCATTCCATCAACAGAGAGTTGAAGTATTCTCCCAAGGGGGAGATGGTGTGCTTTGCTATCAGGGTCGATTATGTGTTCCTAATGTGGGCGAGTTGAGATGACATATTCTTGCAGAAGCCCATAATTCCAGATATATTATTCATCCAGGTTCCACTAAGATGTACCACGATCTGCGGGAAGTCTATTGGTGGAATGGTATGAAAAGAGATATAGCAGATTTTGTGGCTAAGTGCCCCAATTGCCAGCAAGTCAAGGTAGAACATCAGAAACCAGGAGGCATTACTCAAGAGATTGAAATTCCTACTTGGAAGTGGGAAGTGATCAACATGGACTTCATCACAGTTTTACCTTATACTCGTAGACAACATGACTCCATTTGGATGATTGTTGATAGGGTTACTAAGTCTTCTCACGTTTTGGCGGTCAAGACTACATATTCGGCAGAGGATTACACCAAGATTTACATTAATGAGATTGTGAGGTTGCATGGGGTTCATTTGTCTATCATCTCAGATAGAGGTCCTCGGTTTACCTCTTATTTCTAGAAGTCATTTCAGAAAGGTCTTGGTACTCAGGTTAATCTTAGCACAACATTTCATCCGCAGATGGATGGTCAGGCAGAGCGTACCATTCAGACCTTAGAGGACATGTTGAGAGCTTGTGTGATTGACTTCAAGGGTAGTTGGGATGATCACCTTTCTATTATTGAGTTTGCCTACAACAATAATTGTCCTAACAGACTTGAAAATAGTATAGACTTTCAATTGTCAAACTATTTTTCGATGGAATGCCAACTTGGAATTTGCTGCAGAGCAGATTATCTTGCTGCAACTTTTTATTACTCTATTTTTCCATAAATAATTGTTGATGATGTTCACTATTTTACTATGATAAAGTTATTCAATACGACAATTTTCCCCATGCTCTGTGGTTCTTGTCCTTATGTTATTCCTTTTATGTCAATTCATCTAAAATTATAAATTTGACAATATTATTCTTTTATTCATGTACAAGGTGATAGAGTTGAAGAATGATGTTTGCCAACTATATGTTTTTGCTATTGATATTTGGAAGTTGGTCACTAAAGCCATCTGCCATGTGTTTTGGGGTTATTTAGAAACCATTGATTTGTTGTTGACTGCTAGACATACTATTGGTAGCTTGATGCTTTTAAGCACTTGACATTAATAATTGGTCGTTAAAAGTTAGTTTTCTTGTAATAACACTCATATTTGAAATAAAATAACTATTATGGATGCGATATTTTACTTTCTTAATTATTATTTTCTTAATATGAATTTTATTGTCTACTATTACTTCTAGTTACAAGTAGTAATCCTAGTTTTTCTTATACAAATCAATGGTGTTTCCTTTTTGTTTTCTCTCTTTTTCAAATAAATATTAATTGTGTTCATTGTCATATTTTACACAAAATATGTTCATTTTAATAGTTTTTTAGAAATTATAGGTATGAATTATTATTTTAAAAAAAATAGTCAAATAGTTTTTCCAAAATCTGTGGTTAAATGTATGGTAAACCTTTACCCAAAAATAAATTGTCAAAAAATATTTGGTAAAAAAATAGGCTAATTTTTGTAATGTTGACTTATGTAATATTGAGTGAAGCAATTATATAGACTAGGCCACTAGGGTCTTTTCATCTTCTTCTTACAAAAAAAGAAAGAAGTGACACAATGACAAGCTTTTTATTCATATTGTATTTGCAACTTTTTTGTAGCTTAATTTTAGTAATCTAAATCACTTATATAAAACAAGATATCCATC
Organism: Solanum piurae; assembly: GCA_029582685.1. Classification (NCBI taxonomy): domain Eukaryota; kingdom Viridiplantae; phylum Streptophyta; class Magnoliopsida; order Solanales; family Solanaceae; genus Solanum; species Solanum piurae. Next base: position 24,776 of record JAJOOO010003525.1, read on the forward strand.
AAATGCAAAAAATAAGTTTTTAGAGATTGTAGGCCACACTTTTGATTGTAGAAATAAATGAAAACATTAACATTACCATCTTGGAAATTCACTATCAGCATGGATAAGTTTGCAAAATTCATCTTGAAAAAGCCGTGTGAAACCACGGCTTTTTCATGATGGCTCCCAACCATTGGGATCCATCTACTAAAACCTTTTCTCGTCCTCTACGATTAGATGATTCCATCAGATCTTCTCTCACTTTCATTTCACAGCCTCCAGGAGAGAATCATCTTGTCTTTAAGGTTTATGGTGCAATTATTCTTTCCCTTAAGGATGAGAGAGCCATTCAGGTATCGGTCTGTCTCCATCTACTCACAAAAAAGATGAAGAAGAACTTGATGACTTGTTTTCTATGTATGCATAGTCTCAAGTGAAGAGAATGCTGAGATTCTCTGATAAGGATGAACAAGATGTCACATATTTTCATAAGCTTCATCCACATGCTGAGGCCAAAGGATTTGGTCGGTTGTTTCGATCACCAACCTTATTTGAAGATGTGGCCAAGTCTCTTCTTCTTAGGTTTATGCCCGTAAGTTGATCATATATATATATATATATATATATATATATATATATATTATAAGGGTGAATGTTTGAGGAGCAAGGAAACAATGTATCACTACAAACTTGTCATGATCCAAAGTACACCCTACACGTGACATGACGAATAGGATCCCAAGAGATCTTAAACAAGTCACTTGACATAAGCATGACATGAAAGAAGTACAAAAAGATAGAATAGGCTATAAAAGTTACATATCATAAGAAAATTGAACATGAGTGGGAATACTAAATTGTGTCTGACATAGTCTTTCCAACATTATAATAGTGATTGGGACATAACTCATACATCACATACAAGTATGAAACTAAAAAGATAACTAAAATACTAAGACATCAAGGATATGATCCTTGTATCATGAGGACCTACTGATCCACGATCAAGCTGAGCAATCCCAAGCTAAGTACGTCCGAAAGGAGAAGCGTTGGACCATATATTATGAAATAATCACTAGTCTGCATTAGTACATGTAATGTAGTAAGTATGGGGAAATGCATAAAAGCATAGGCGTGATCATATGTGGACTTTAAACATGATATGCATGACCAAGCTAAAATATAGTATTTTTTTTAAAGAATTCACGAGTCATAAACAAGATCAATGCATATTTAAAACCATTTGAGAAGCTTTCATAAAATCTTTGAGGAAACCGTAGTTCATTTGTAGAATATTTACCAATAATCGACAATAAGACCATGTGAACTATAACATGAAATCCAATGCAACTTTCACACCAAAAAGGAAATTCTACTTGCGAAGGTAGATTCAGTGACATTCATTCATAATTGCTATTATTGATACACTATCTAGGTCACTTAAGACAATCCTACGGGGCACGTAGTTTGGGACAAGGAGATTGCTTCTAGAGACATGACCTCTACTAATGGGAGAGCCTCCATCTCAAAGTCCTCTTGGTGCTAAGTAAATTCCAACAGATAAGACATAATCATATCCATATCAAAATATTTGGAAAGACACAATTAAACTACTAGTTCAATCATAAGTCATCATAGAGTAGCTCCTTTCAAATCATGATTTCATACACATCTTCAAAATAGACACTTACCTTTTTAAGTAAATCATGATTTCATTCATATGTGAGAAAACCTTTCACAGATCATTGATACTTATTTCAAAAGCATCGTTAGTTCATAAAATATCATTTTCATAAAACATGCATAACTTTCACAATCATAGTTCATAACTTCGTATGCTTTGCTCATAATTTCATAGTCAAAATCAAGTTAAAAGCATGAGTCCATATGAAATCAATTGAAAACCATGTAACTGAATCAAATCATGCATAATAAGATTGAAAATAAAAAATTGAATCATAATCAATAAGACCCATGAAGATTTGCATGAAACCCTAATGAATTTGAGTGAAATCAATTTAGGAATTTGAGATTCTTTTCGGGCCCAATGGATGAAAGAAATCCATTGGTGAATTCCCACATACCTTGATATCAAAGACCTAAGAAAAATAATAGAAAGAACTCCATGAAGCTTGAAATCCTAGATTTTCTTCCTTAAAATTGAGAGAGAATTTGGGGAAGAAAACTTGAAGAATTTTGGAGAATTGAGTGAATAAGGGGATTGGGTTTGGTTTTTAAGTGTAAAAATGGTTATACAGATAGTTACATGTCCAAAACGACGTATTTTAGGGATTAGTTGGGTAGAAAAAGACCAAAACACCATTAATTAAAAACTATCTTAGTGACCTAAGGTCCGTCAAGACTTACTATGGCCAGTACTGGTTGACCATAGAACCAACTTCAGAAACCTGAAAATTCATCCAACTTTTATGAGACTTTTCTATGGTTTGTTGTTCAATCTACAGTCCATAGATCTCTTCCGTAGAACCCAACTTCAAGTCCAAATTTCACTATGTCTGTATTAGTTTTACGAAACTCTCCTACAGTGCATTGAATACCTTACAACCCGTCATGTTTACACGTATGCCAAAAATCAAAGACATGAATTTATTTTCCAAAACTCAACTCAACTTCTACGACATCTTTTCTATGACCCGTAGATACTCCTACGGTTCGTAGATATGACTCGTAAATACAATACCAGTGCAAAAATCTGAACTTTTCCCATTTCGATCCAATCTTTCTAATTTTTGAGGTGTTACAATATCTCCTCCTTGGGTACATTTGTCCTCAAATGACACTCAAGCTAGCATGAATTGAGTAGGAGAGAAACTAACAACCAAACATGAATATAAATCTCATCATAATGCACATAAACAAGGAGAAATTACTCCAAACTAAATCATAACATCAAAAATCAAGTTTTCATGAACATGCATGCATATAGAAATATGAGTATGACTAAAATGCATGAATTCGAAGAAATGAACCATGAGGAACTAATACCTCAAACTAGAATAGAAGTGGAGGGAAAAAAGCTTAGGATACTTGGACATCATATCAACTTCGGATTTCCAAGTAGCACTCTCAACTAATTGATTCCTCCAAAGAACTTTAATGGAAGCAACTTCTTTGCTTCTCAACTTTCGAACTTAATGGTCTAAAATCTCTACCAGAACCTCTTCATACGAAAGACTTTCTTTAACTCTCATTCATTCCAAAGTCACAATGGACGTCCGACCTCCAACACACCTTTTCAATAAAGAGACATGAAATACTGGATGCACCTATGCTAAGTCATTAGGTAGCTCCAATTCATAAGCAACTTTACCAATACGCCTCAAAATATGATATGAGCCCACATATCAGGGACTAAGCTTTCCTTTCTTTTCAAATCTCATCACCCCCTCATATGTGAGATTTTCAAGTAAACCCAATCATTGACATAAAATTAAATCCTCTTCTCCTAACATCAATATAATACTTTTGCTGACTTTCAGCCATTTTCAACCTTTCTCTAATGAGTCAAACCTTTTTCATAGCCTCATACACCAACTCGGGCCTTATCAAATCAACCTCACCAACTTTGAACCAACCAATATGAGACCTACACCTCCTACTATAGAGAGCCTAAAATGGTGTCATCCTAATACTAGAATGATAGCTATTATTATAAGTGAAATCAATCGACGACAAATGATCATCCCAATTTTTGACATCCCTTAAAGGTGCAACATCGTGGTTAAAAATAATAATTAATTTTAAAATAATTTAAAGGAAGAAACTAATTTTAAAAGGAGTCGCCACCTAATTTTAGGAAAACATAGGAAACCAATTAATTAATTAACTTAAGAAAGTGTGTAACAAACTAATAGATTCTAGGTAAGGGTTCAAGTGATTCCAAAAGGAAGGTATTAGGCATCCTTCAAAAGCCATAACTTTGGGTCTCGACTGAATTCATTTTTTCAAATTGAGGAGGGTAAAACAACAACATGCAAGTATAATAAACATGTGATATACACAAATAATAAAATAAAAAATAATATAAGAAACAATCTAAGGTTTGTCTAACGTCAATAATATACACAATAATGAAAAAATATCATTCAAACTCTGTTCGAGTAACTTTCTCAGAAAGCAACTCTAGGTACCTATAAAGACACTTAGTAAAAGTGTTAGTAATAAATAAATATGAATAAAAAATAAATGAATCAAATAATTACTTAAGAATAAAAATCCATCTTATGAACATGAAAGGCCTTGGAAATCGACAGTAATTTCTTCATCGGTCAATTCTAACATACAAAATATATAAACTTAAACTAAATTTCTATCAAATGGGGAGGCCTCTAAAACCGACAGAGAGATTTTATCATTGACCAAATTTCAACTTGAAGTATAACAGTGAATAACAAAATGGAAAAAATAACAATCTGGAAATCTCATAGTTGACAAATATAGCTAATTAACAAATCAACCAGAATCATCAAAAAATTGACACAATCACAAATTGAAAAATCAAAATATTTCTAACAAATATGGAGATATAACAACATTAACAATAACCAAACATAGACAACAACAATAAATTATGTATCCAAGTCAACTAATTGTCTATTAAATATAAAATAAATAAATATTAATCATGAAAGTAATAACAACTAACAATAACAATGTATCAATCTAAACAAAAGGGAATCACAATAATATTTGAGCAAATAACAACAAACATAAAAATATAATTAAATTTGGAGAATTAACAATAACATAAAAACAATAATATTTTTTTAATCAAAACAATAACAAGCGAAACTTGAAAATATACCCAAATGGAAGTGCAAAATAAGGAAAGTCACTAGAGAAAAGTATTTTCTGGGTGAATAAAACTCTTTTGCATCGTGGTCTGGCTGAGATTTGGTTCGCCAATGTTGAGCTTAACTCTGGCATTGTGGTGGAGCTCTGATTGGACCGAAACAACGATGGGTGGTTTCCGGTGTTGTTTTGTAGCTGGGGTTTCATGGAGAAAAGGGTAGTTTGGGTGGTTTGATAGCGGCGATGAGAACATCGTGATGGTTGATTGAGGTTGTCACGACCCAAACCGCCGTGTTTGACACCCACACTAACCTTACGGTGGGAAAACCACTACCACAACCCGACTAAGCAACTTAAAGAAACTAAACCATTTAAAGATACGAAAGTAGGTTTAAATGACAAATTAAATAATGAGTTCCCATAAACTTTGAAAGTTTAACAAAACCACCAAGCATGACCCTCGCGGAAATTCAACCCCTATACCTGAAAGTCATTGTACCAAAACTCTACTAATCAACAAGTCTAAGAAAAAGGGGGTGCGACCCCACAAACTAAACATAAGTAAAAGTCTGAATATATAGTCTGAGTCCAAAAAGAATGGACTAAACTAATGATGGATCCATGGCAGCCCAAAAGAACTGTCTCACTCTCAAATCCAGTCTCAATCAATAATCTTCTAACCGAGGTATATTAGTAGCTGCCTGAAGATTCCCTATACTCAACAAAGAAAGAGCAAGTGCAGTATCAGTACAAGAAACCACAGTGTACTGGTAGGATCACGCGATTGCTCCAGTAAGCGAAATATAAGCAAGTAATTACAACACAGTAAACACACATATACATATCACATAATTCAATTATCATTTTAGGAGCAATATACAATTCCCAATATCAATAACATATAAATATGAATGTAATAATCACAAGTGGTACTCTCATGGAACCCACACCTAAACTGTTAGTGTGTCGGAACGTGACACTCGATCCAATATATATGTGTCAAAACGTGACACCCGGTCTAATATATGTGTCGAAACGTGACTCCTGATCCAATATATGTGTCAGAACGTGACACCCAATCCAGTCAGCACAATCACAATCACAATTACACCCATAATGAACAGTGCACATAGTCACACAATCAAGTAACAAGTTCATGGCATGTAATTATTCATACTTAATCATTTCCTTAGATTCGATTCATGTTTCCCTATTCACATACATGCATGCATACAATGGAGCAATTAAAATACATATAGAACACAACAGGAAGTCAAACTATTACCTAACTCGAAACCAAGCCTGAATACTCCTAAGACTCTTGAGCCTTCCCTTTCCGGAGTCTTGCAACTTGCTCTTGGTCTAAAACAATTAATTAATGCAAGGATCAATAAACAAGGCCTAATTTACCCGAATTATAACAAAATATCAACCCAAGGTCCAATTCATGATCCTAATGCTTAACTAGGGCTTTTCCCACCATCAACTTCAGGACAAAACCCTCCCCCAATGATAATTAACAAGGGTTCTAAGTTCTAAGAATCAAAATACAGATTAGGGGAGTAATTAACTTACCTTTGGCGCGAGAATTCATGGAAATTTGATGAGAATTTGCCCTAGGTCGTCCCTTAGCTATTAAGAACGAGGTTTTGCAGAAAATAACATTTTTGGGATTTTTCCCCGATTTAAGTTGCGACTGGCCCGCCACAACGGCCCCATCCTAGCAAAATTAACCTCGCCCAGCGGCTTTCACGGAGATAGTAACTCGTAATTTGAGTTCCAAGCTCCCATTTCGCAACACACCTTCAAAACTTGACGATTTAAATCTACCCCTTCACACCAAGATCAGTTTCAAGAGTTTTACTCTCCCGAATTCGACTCCGTAAAGTTGTATAGGCTCCTTAACATTTTGTCTATCCACTCACATGATCAAACTCATAATTAAATACCCCATCCATTACCATATTTCCCTAGACTTCACCTGACTCAGATTTCATCCAAGTCTAGCCTAGGTGAGAAATTTCCAAGTTACTACTCAGAAGTTTTCTGGCCCAAATTCTTTCCCCATTGACTTTTCCATAACGATGGGAACATGTCATTATAGGGGTTTTTCTGGAGATGGAATTTGGTTTGCAAGTGGGTTTGGGGTCTCGGTTTTGGTTGGAGAAGGGGAAAAATGGTGGTCGTTTGGTTGGTTGTTGATGGTTGTTTGGTGGTCTGGCCGTCTGGGTTTTGTGGGGTTCTGGTGGGTGTTGTTGTTGTTTTGTTCTGGCATAGATGGTTAGTTGTTGCTTGCTGAAAAGAGGATAAAAATGAAAGGGTTTTATGGTAGCTGGGTTTGTTATTTTTGGTTGGGGTTCGCCGAAGTGGTGGTTGGTTAATTGGTGGTAAGGAGGTCGGAAAAGAGGGAGAACAATGAGGAAGAGGGGCTTCCGGTGGTGGTCGGAGCTCGTGGAGCTGCTGGTCTGGTTCTGTGAGGGAGAAAACTGAGGGGTTTTGGTGGCTGTTTCGTGGGCTTTAGAGATTCTGGTTGTTCAAAAAAGAAAAGGGGAATGGGAGCTATTGTTATGGTGGTAGACTGAAGCTTTCCTACTTGTCGGAGCTCCAATGAACTTGCCGGAAAAGGTAAAGAATTGATAGAAAATATTTAAATAATTAAAATCTGAAAATCTCACTCTCAAATTTAATATTTATCCACCACTCCTACCTCTGTGGCCAAGAAATGTTTTAAATAGAAAATTGAAAACCACCAATACTACAATACCATGGCCTTGAAACCGTGGGTCAAAACCACTCGTTAATAAAATATATGTGTATGCAATTCTTATAAGTATTTTAATATATTTCTAGGCTGTGCTAAATAACACCGAAATGAATATTAATAAAAGTAATAAATAAAATGAATTTTAACAAATGTAACGAATTAAATGAATGGCATGTAATAAAATATGCAATTTAACAAACAATAATGATTTAATCAAACTAAACAAATATTTGAACATATTCAATCGATTGTAACAAAAATAATGTAATCAAAATTAATCGATAAAAATTGTAGCATTTTGAGAAATAAGGATAATTATCAACAAATTACATTAAATTTGTAAAACATGTATTTAAATTATTTAATAAATAAAATACTTAAAAGTATTTAATTTGAAAATATTAGACCAAAACTTGGTATCAACAACTTGCCCCTTTTTTTTATTAGGATGGATAAAAGACATCCTGGTCAAATAAAGTTGACGAACCCAAATTTGGTTTGATAAACTTTGAACAAAATGATATGAGACGTTAGTAGAGATTTTGAATAATACTCTACATCTGTCAACGGGGATGAAAATATAAACAAAAAGCAAGAATAGTTCGTAACCTGATAGCATTCACATGCCTTCGATGTTACTTTCAAAATTGCACAGTGAAGGTAAAGTACCTTTTTGAAAGGAAGACGATGTGAATAACATGTCACTTTGAACGAGGTAACAACTTAACTTGTCTCTTGAAAGGTAGACGACTCAACTTGAATATAACATGTCACTTTGACCGAGGTGACAACCCAACGTGTCTCGTAGTTTACAACCCAATCTGAACTTACCGTGCCACTTCGAGGGAGTTGACAACCCAATGTGTCTCTTTAAAGACAGACGACACAATCTTGAAGTTAACATGACATTTTGAACGAGGTGACAACCCAACGTGTCTCTTTAAAGGTGGAAGATCCAATCTTGAACTGAACATGTCACTTTTAACGAGGTGACAACCCAATGTGTCTCTTTAAAGGTGGATGACCCAACTTGAATATAACATGTCACTTTGAATGAGGTGACAACCCAATGTGTCTCTTTAAAGCTGGACGGCCCATTCTTGAACTTAAATGTGCCACTTAGAGGAAGTGACAATCCAATGTGTCTCTTTGAAGGAGGATGACCCAATCTAAAGTTAACGTGTCACTTAGAGGGAGTTGACAACCCAAAATGTCTCTTTAAAGGCGGATTACCTAACTTGAATATAACATGCCACTTTGAACGAGGTGACAACCCAACATGTCCCTTTAAAGGCGGATGATCCAATCTTGAACTTAACATATCACTTAGAGGGAGGTGACAACTCAACGTGTCTCTTGAAATGCAGAAAACCAAATTTGAACTTAAGATGGCATTTGAAGGGAGATGACAATCCAATCTTGAACTTATTTTGTCAGTCGAACTATGTGACAACTCAACATGTCTATTGAATGGAGGACGACCCAATTTGAACTTAATATGTTACTTGAAGGGAGATGAAAATCCAACTTGAATATAACATGCCACTTTGAATGAAGTGACAACCCAAGGTGTCTCTTTGAAAGAAAGATGATCCAATTTAAACTTAACATGAATGGTAACCACAAAAACTATAATAATCATGTTAGTAACAAATGTAACATAAAATGCAATATAAGCTATATAAACTTGATCTTATATGAACAATGAACAAAGTGATTAACTAATGAAACATTTTGAACTTAATAACATCATGAATATTAAAATAATATCAATATGAAAGGAATAGAAAATTAGGCAGTGTCATTTGAACGATATGACAAACCAATTTTAAAAAAGAGTATCTAAGATAACAAATCAAATTTAAAGTGTTTCATTTTGAAGGGTATGACTACCCAAATATACAATTTTAACATTAAAATGGTCTACAAAGTTAATTTGGACTAATATAGAAAAGTGGGTGTCAACCCATCTTTATTTTTTCAATCATGAAACATAATCTAACTTGGTTAGTGCCAACAATAGTATTGTACAAAAATTTCTCACAATTCTTTCTCTTTCAACTGATATTGACTTCGAGGTAATATCAAGAGCTTCAAATGGTACCTCAAATGTACTTAAGTAACGACAATAATTGTTCATCGTGATTCAAACAAAGACTTTGAATTAGACCTAACATCATGTTTCAAGTTCCATCACCGTAATGAAAATCCTAATTTGCACACATTTAATATTGTCATACCCCGAGGCTACCCCCTGGTGTAACACGAGAACTAGGATCACGAGTGAGCCCAAGCTAACCCTGAGTCTGGCATATCGTAAGCATACTGAAAATATAACTAAGTAAAACATGTACTAAGCGGAAGCTAAAAATAGTGGATATCTAAAATCGGGAAAAACCCAACTAGTCTGGATATATAAGATATAAAAAGAGTTTAGTGATGACTGAAACAATACTTAATAACTCGAGTTGATTCTACTACTATGTCTGTAAAGCCTCTGATGGAATTGAGTTGCTGGGACATGCTCCCACCCAATTCTAACAAGATTGAAAACTGGAAATAAAGACTGAAAAGTAAAGCATGTCTATTGTCCTCGAAGTATGAGGACTCACCACTGAAGCTGCTGAATTTGGACTTGGAGTCGAACTAAGCATGATATGGATGCTAAACGCCTGAACCTACATCATAAAATGATGTAGCACCAAAGTATGCGTTAGTACTTGAAATGTACTGAAAATGCATGATATAGATATGCTAAGCTGAACAAAGTATATAAACTGAAAAATGCATACCTAAGCAATGATATAACCTGAACAAGGATATAGATATGCACTGAAGTATAAATGAAAGATAACTGGATGCAATGACCAAGTACTAATCATGAAGATAACATGCTGACTGAATACTGAAGTAAATGTTGAAAACCTAGTCAATGCACTAAGAATCTGACTGTGGGAGCTACTATTAATCGACATAAACCATGTGACCTAAAGGTGGAGTTCGATGTATAAGCCCCCTCGAGAGGACCTAATATACCTTGCCAGGGGTATAGAGGCATGACTGTGGTGTGATCACTAATTTGATGCCCAACTGAGGGGACTTATAAACCTACACGAGCACATAGTTCTGGGACTTTGAGGGTACATTGAACCCTAGTCCAACTCGGTGCTAAGTCTACTCCCAACTGAATATTCATGAAGCTATAATGCACTAAATACTGAATAGCTGAAAACATTGACATGGTAACTGATAATGCAACATTTATATACTGAGAATATGATATTCGAAATCTAAAACATGATTTTCTGTCTGATTGGCCTAGCAAGTATAATTCCTGAACTAGGATAAACATACACAAGCTAGGGTTCTGAGTGTTATGCATGGAATTATACTAAATTATCAAAAAACAATTTATTTAGATCAAAGGAACCATAATCACAATAAATCTTGAAAATCTAGAAACCCTAGGTCTGAATAGTTTATGAGAATCTGAAGAACTAACTGAATTCTAGAGACCTAATGGGTGAAAGGAACCCACTAGTGAAATCCCACATACCTGGTGACGAAACCTATGGAGAAATCCTTTGGTTTTTGGGGTTGAACTTCGAAGAACACTACTTCTTCTTCTTAGGAGAAGTGGTCGACTTTTCCCCTTCTTTTCGCTCTAAGTTGGGTGATATTTGGAGAATGAGGGTTCTGGTATTGTCTTACTAGATTATTAGGCTTTGACTAAGTAAAATAGCGTATTTTAGGCATCAACCGATGTAGTTTAAGTGCCCAATGCATATGGAAAAAGACCAAAATGATCCTGACTTAAAACGGACGAAGTGGCCTTCACGGTAGGACAAATGGACCGTCATTAGAACCACGGCCCGTCAACTAGGTCGTGGTTATGGCCCTGCCCAACAGGGCTCTACTGAAACAAGTGTAACTTTTTACTCCAAGCTTGGATTTTAGCAAACTCGGTGGCATTGGAAAGAGGACTCAAACATCTTTAATTTGATAGGTAATAGGTCACCTAATTAATTTTGTGCTAAAATATATGACATTTTTAAGTTGACCCAAACTTTAAAGGCTGAACTACCCCATTCACGGTCTACTTCACGGATAGTGTGAAGCACCACGGGCCGTGAAGGCCATCATGGTTTCTCACAGTGACTTAGGGGTTTCTAGGGTACATTTCACGGGCCACATAATGTCCTGTATGGAGTCCCAGAGCTTGTGGAGGGCTCCGTGGTCCTCCATGCTTGGCTGGGTGTGAACCACGACGAGGGTGATGGGTCGTGGTCCAGTTCACGACCTGTAAACCCCTCTATGGTTCCCCCTTTTGCTGTTGTTCAGTGTTAGTTAGGTTCTGAGGTGTTACAATATCTCCCCCTTGGGATCATTTATCCTTGAATGAAAACAAAGCAAGCTGAGTTTGGCGGAAAGATCTGAAATCCTACCAACTGATTTCTAGAAACTGATATCTGACTAGTTGAGTTCCATGAACATGCAAATATGCTGAAACGCAAAAAGAATCGAGGGAACAAGATACAGATACTGAATTACCCAGAAGTGAATTGAGAGATTGGAGAGAAACTATTACCTCAAGATGAAATTGAATCGGAAGGAAAGAGGTGAGGATACTTTGCTCTCATGGGTGCTTCTACTTCCTAAGTAGCTCCCTCTACGGACTAACTCCTCCACAACACCTTTACTGAAAAAACTTCTTTATTTCTCAACTTACGAATCTAGCAGTCAAGAATTTCAACTGACACCTCTTTATAAGTGAGACTATCTTTCATAGCCATACTCTCTAATGACACTATCTATGTCAGATCATCCACACACTTCTTCAACAAGGAAACGTGAAAGACTAGATGAACCACTGCTAGTTCTGCTGGAAATTTTAACTTATAAGCCATATTACCAACCCTTTTCAGGATTTAGTAAGGACCTATATATTTATGACTAAGCTTCCCTTTCTTGCCAAATCTCATCACCCCCTTCATGGGTGAAACTTTCATGAAAACCCAATCATCGACTTCAAACTATAAGTCGCTTCTTCTCACATCGACATAGGACTTATGAGGACTCTGAGCTATCTTTAGTCTATCTTTGATAAGCTGAACTTTTTCTATAGTCTCATGAAACGAATCTGGCCCAATCAAGGATACTTGACCTACTTCAAATAAACCAATCAGAGACCTGCATCTACGCCCATATAGTGCCTCGTAAGGGGCCATCTGAATACTAGAATGGAAGTTGTTATTGTAATCAAACTCTATGATAGGTAGGTGATCATCCCAATTACCCTTTGAATTGAACACACACACTCTCAACATGTCTTGTAAGGTCTGAATGGTACGCTTTGCCTGACCATCCGTCTGCGGATGAAATGCTATATTGAGATTCACCTTAGTACCTAAGTCCTTCTGAAGTGATCTCTAGAAATGAGAGGTAAACTTAGGACTTCTGTCTGAGATGATAGACGAGGGAACCCCATGTAACATGACTATCTCATTGGTAGAGAGTTTGGCGTTGTCCTCTGCTGAATCGATAGTCTTGACTGCAAAGAAGTGAGCTGACTTAGTGACTCTGTCCACTATCACCCAAATGAATTCATGTTGTCTGCGAGTACGAGGTAAGCCCGTAATGAAGTCCATGTTTATCACTTTCCACTTCCATATAGGAATGCTAATCTGTTAAGTCACACCTCCTGGTTTCTGATGTTCTACTTTAACCTATTGACAGTTAGGCCACTTAGCCACAAAATATGCGATGTCTCTCTTCATGTCGTTCCACCAAAATACTTCCCGTAGATCATGGTACATTTTAGTGGCATCCAGATGAATAGAATATTTGGAATTATGGGCTTCTATAAGGATTTGCTGCCTCAACTCACCCATATTTAGAACACATAAGCGACCATGGTAACGAAGCATACCATCTCCCCCAGGAGAAAACCTTAACTCTTTGTTGATGAACTGCACCTTTCAATTGAAGTAATATAGGATCGCTATCCTATTTTTCCTTAACCACCGCTATCAATGAAGATTCTGACCCATTCTGAACTATCACACCACCATCTGACGTTTCTATAAGACAAAATCCTAAGCGAGCAAGCTGGTGAACATCTTTGGCTAATTCTTTCTTCTCTTCCTCAACTTGTGCTACACTACCCATGGATAGTCTGTCGAGGGCGTCAACCACTACGTTGGCCTTACCCAGATGATAGAGCACATTCATATCATAGTCTATGAGGAATTCAAGCCATCTCCTTTGACAAAGATTCAACTCTTTCTAGGTGAACACATATTGGAGGATCTTATGATCTCTGAACACATCAACATGAACGCCATATAAGTAGTGTCTTTAAATCTTTAGGGTAAACATTACGACTGCAAGCTTGAGGTCATGAATCAGGTAGTTCTTCTCATGGACCTTAAGCTGCCTAGAAGAATAATTTATAACCTTACCTTGCTGCATCAATACACAATCTAGGCCGACTCTAGATGCATTACAATAAACCACATAACCGTCTAAACCCTCTAGTAGAGTCAAAACTAGAGCTGTAGTCAACCTTGTTTTCAGTTCTAAGAAACTTTTCTCACACTCATCTGACCATTGAAACTTGACCTTCTTCTGAGTCAACTTAGTCACTGGGGAAGCTATGGATGAAAATCCTTCAACAAACCTTCTATAGTAACCAACCAAACACAAGAAACTTTTGATATCAGTTAGGTAGATGGGTCTGGGCTAGTGCTGTACTGCCTCAATTTTCTGAGAATCCACTCAGATCCTTCCCCGGGTACCACATGACTAAGGAAAGCAACTTTGAGAGTTGGCGATCTTTGAGAGTTTGCAGAATTCATACTTGATAAACTTAGGAAATAGCTAGTGATCCCTTCCATGAGAATTCACACTTGCTGAACTTAGCAAATAGCTGGCGATCTTCGAGAGTTTGCAGAACAACTCTCAGATGAGTCACATTCTCCTTCTCAGTTCAAGAATAAATGAGGATATCATAAATAAAGAGATGACGAACAAGTCCAAATATTGTTTGAACACCCTGTTTATTAAGTCCATGAAAGCTGCAGGAGCATTTGTTAGTCCAAAAAAAATAACCACAAATTCACATTGACCATACCGAGTTCTGAAGCCTGTCTTCGGGATGTCACTATCTCTGACTCTGAGTTGGTGATAGCCAAATCTAAGGTCTATCTTAGAGAATAGCACCCTCAAGTTGGTGGAACAAGTCATCAATCCTAGGGATGGGATATTTATTCTTGATTGTGACTTTATTCAACTGACGATAGTCAATGCACATTTTGAGAGAACCGTCTTTCTTTTTAATGAACAATACTAGAGAACCCCATGGAGAGATATTGGGTCTGATAAAGCCCTTATATAAAAGGTCTTTCAACTATTCTTTCAATTATTTTAGCTCAGCTGGAGCCATTATGTAAGGAGGAATTGAAATAGACTGGGTATCTGGAAGGAGATCTATCCGAAGTCGATTTCCCTTTTGGGAGGAGCTCCGGGAAGATCTTCTACAAACTCATTCACCACTGGTACTGACTCAAGAGTTAAGGTTTCATAGTTTGAATCCTTGACCTGAACAAGATGATAAATATACCCTTTACATATCATCTTCCTGGCCTTAAGGTAAGAGACAAATCAACCTATAGGTACTGAGCTACTACCCTTCCACTCTAAGACTGACTCGTTTAGAAACTGAAACCAAACGTTCCTAGTCCTACTATCGTCTGAGGCATAATAGGAATGTAACCAATCGATGCTTAGAATGATATTGAAATCTACTACTTATAACTCCACAAGGTCTACTGCGGTGACTTTTTGAGAAACCATGACAGTGCAATATCTGTATACCCATCTTGCTATAACTCAGTCACCAACTGGAGTAGAGACTGAGAAGGATTCTGAGAGAGTTTCTAGATTAAGACCGAAGTTTACTACTTTATACTAAGTTATAAAAGACAATGTAGCCCCTGGATCTAATAACATATAAACATCTAAATGAAAGATTCACAACGTACCACTGACCATATAAAGAGAAACTTCTTGGTCCTGGCCAGTGTGAAGAGCATACAACCTGTTCTGGTGCTAACTACCACATGTACCAAACAAGGCACCCTACTGAATGGGGCAACTTGGTGGCACTGCCTAAGTAGTAGACTGAGCCCTATTACCTACTTGTCCTTGCCTGGTAAAAGGGCAATCCTTCAACCCATGACCAGACTGACTGCATCCAAAACAACCCTCTCTGCCAGCAAGACACTCACCCAGATAGTTCTTACCACACTCTGGGAAGTTGGAAAAGTCTGATTACCTGAAGCACTCCCCTGTTACTTAGAGCCTGATGATTTACCATTCTGATCCTGTCGAAACCCGGGGGACGGAGCACTAGTTGATGAAGGTGTTGGGGCTATAGGCCTCTGCTGAAACTATGAGTGATATCTACTGCCCGACCTTTGCTGAGAGTATTCATAATTCCTTGTTCTAGCCTTCTTGTTGTCCTTAGCCATTTCCCTAGGCTTATCTCCCTCAACATATTGAGCATGAGTCATTAGCCTGGAGATATCCATATCTTTTAATAGCATAACATTCCTCCACTCGCTATTAACCAGATCGGATACTCTAACTAAGAACTTGTTCATTTGGGTTCTCGAGTCAGTAACCATGTGTGGAGCATACTTGGAGAGCTGGGTGAACTTTAACCCGTATTCTTGAACTGGCATTGAACCCTGCTTCAAGTTTATAAACTCCTGAGCCTTAGCTTCCCTCAACTCTCTCAGAAAGAAAATGTCCAGAAAAGCTCAAGTAAAACAATCCCATGTCACATGAACAGTACTCTCACCCATGTTTTCCTTCCACTGTGTGAACCATATATGAGCCACATCCTTGAGTTGATAGGATGCTAAATCAACACTCTCAGTAACAATCACTTGCATTACTCCAAGAATCTTCTTTACCTAATCAATATAGTTCTGGGGGTCCTCATCAACCTTAGACCCTATAAACACTGGCGGATTCATACAAACAAAGTCTTAAACCCTGGCTGCAGCTGATCCACCAGTGGTGTTTGTAGGAACTGGGGTCTGCTGATTGTTCTGATTGGCTTCGGTCTAAGCCAATATCTGGATCGCATTTCAGAACTTTACATTCGTAACCTTATGGTTCGGAACATGAGGAACTGCATTTGCATTGAGTGCATTAGCTCTACGAAAAGGCATGATCTGAAATGTACAACGGTGGATTAGAAAGGAGAAGTTGAATCACACGTCACACACGATAAAAATAGCAGAAGAATTGATGTTTTCCTGAAATACTTTGAAGCCTCCCTCTCATAGTATGGTGCGCTTCACACTCATGAAAGATACTCTACTTAGTGCGGCTTTCAAACACCCTAGGACTCTTGAACCTAATGCTCTGATATCAAGTTTGTCACGCCCCGAGGTTACCCCCTAGACGTAACACGGGACCTAGGATCATGAGTGACCCCAAGCTAACCCCGAGTCTCGCATATCACAAGCATACTGAAAATATAATTAAGTAAATCATGTAATAAGCATAAGCTAAAAGCAGTGGATATCTAGAATGGGGAAAACCCAACTAGTTTGAATATATAAGATATAAAAAGAGTTTAGTGATGACTAAAATAACACTTAACAACTCGAGCCGATTCTACTACTATGTCTGAAAAGCCTCTAAGTAAATTGAGTTGCTGGGACATGCCCCCAACTAAATCGAAAAAGGATTTAAAATTGGAAATAAGGACTAAAAAGTAAAGAATGTCTATTATCCTCGAAGTATGAGGACTCACCACTGAAGCCGGTGAATTCAGACTAGGAGTTGAACTAAGCGTGATCTAGATATTGAACGCTTGAACCTACATCATAAAATGATGTAGCGCAAAAGTATGCGTCAATACTTGGAATGTAATGAGCATGAATGATATAGTTATGCTAAGTTGGACAAATTATATAAACTGAACAATGCATAACTGAGCTATGATATAACCAAGTATTAATCATGAAGATAACATGCTGACTGAATACTGAAGCAAATGCTGAAAACTTGGTCAATGCACTATGACTTTGGGAGCTACTATTAACCGATATAAACCACATTAGCTAAATGCGGAGTTCGATGTATGTGCCCCATCGAGAGGACCCAATATACCTTGCCCAAGGTATAGAGGCATGATTGTGGCCTGATCACTAAATTTGAGGCCCAACTAAAGGGACTTACAAACCTACACGGGCACATAGTTCTAGGACATTGAGGATACGCTGAACCTTAGTCCAAGTCGGTGCTAAGTCTACTCCCAACTGAATATTCATGAGGCAGAAATTCACTAAATACTGAGAATACAATATTTATATACTTAGAATATGGCATTCGAAATCCGAAGCATGATTTTCTGGCTGATTAGGCATAGCAAGAATAATTCATGAACTAGGATAAATTTACACAAGCTAGGGTTTTGACCTCTATGAATAGAATTACACTAAATTATCAAGAAACAAGTTATTTAGATTAAAAAAACCATAATTACAATATATCATGAAAATCTAGAAACCCTAGGTTTGAACAGTTTATGAGAATCTGAAGAACATACTGAATTCGAGGGACCTAATGGGTAAAAGGAACCCACTAGTGAAATCCTATAGACTAGGTGACGAAATCTATAGACGAACCCTACGGAGAAATCCTTTGGATTTCGGGGTTAAACTTTCAGGAACACTCGTGCTTGTTCTTGGGAGAAACAATTGACTTTTCCTCTTCTTTTCGCTCTAAGTTGGGTGATTTTGGAGAATGAGGGTTCTGGATATTTTCTGACTAGATTATTATGCTTAGACTGAGTAAAACATCATTGCTTAGGCATCAAACGATGTAGTTTAAGTGCCCAATGCATAGGGGAAAGACCAAAATGACCCTTACTTAAAACTGATGAAGTGGCCTTCACGGTTGGATTGACGGACCGTTATTAGGACCACAACCCATAAACTGGGTCATGGTTATGGATCTGTCCAACAAGGCTCTACTGAAATGAGAGTAAATATTTACTCCAATTTTGGATTTTATCAAACTTGGTGGCGTTGGAAAGAGGACTCAAATATCTTTAATTTGATATGTCACGAGTAACCTAATTCATTTTTTGGTAAAGGATACTACAGTTTGAAGTTGACCCAAACTTTAAAGGTTGAACTACCTTATTCATGGTCCACTTCACGGACCGTGTGAAGCACCACGGGCCGTGAAGGCCATTGTGGTTCCTCACAGTGCCTTGGGGGTTTCTGGGGTACTTTTCATGGGCCACATGGCAGCCTGTGTAGAGTCCCACCGCCCATAGAGGGCTCTGCGGTCCTCTATGATTGGTTTGATATGAGCCACGACGAGGGTGATGGGTCGTGGTCCTGTTCACAGGCCGTGAACCCCTCTATGGTTCCCTCTTTCTCTTTTGTTCAGTGTTTATTAGGTTCTGAGTTGTTACAAAAGTGTTATGATTTGAGGACATTTAGAGAAATAAACTCACACTCAGAAATTTTTTCAATGCATGCAATTGTGATACTATAGGTTTGATGTTCATGTAAATCTCCACAAATGTGAGAACATTTGATATGAAATCACGTAGGACTTGTTATTAGCTTGTAATGTAGGATTATGGATAGGTAGGATAGTCATTTGAGGTATGTCACGACCAGAGCCTACACCAGGATGTGGCCGACACTCGAGAACCATTGCTGGTCCCCAAGCAAACCCTAATCCTGGCTAACTACATAAGCGGAAGACAAACTCAAGCATACACAAGCATCAAATTGAAAGAAATGCTAAATCAACAATGTATTAAATCTCAAAACTCTATGACTATACTGAGTGTTAAATAGAAGTTAAAGGTAAAACCATTGAAACTGAAAGACTCTCCAAAACTGTCTATCTATGAAGGCTCTAATATATATAGACGAGTGTCAGGACAAGACTCATGACTACTTTAAATGCTACTAATACTAACAAATCATAAGATTGGAGTCCTCCGGAAGCAAAGAGACCTCATTTGGAAGCTGACGAGCGGATAAAGTAATCTCAACAGACTCTTGTTGAGGATCTTAAGAACTTGTATCTACATCATTAAAAGATTTAGGTTAAATGACATTAGTACATTGAATGTATGAGTATGTAAAATAGCTGAATAACAAATAACTAAATGAAAGGACTGCAATAGATATATATATATATATACTCAACTAAATGTAAAGAAATAAAGGAGTGAAAGCATTACAAGTTTAGGAAATACATACTCATCTCTGAACTTAACATATTAAGTGATATAACAAAATTATACTTTTAACTCTATTTTGGGAGATTCTCTAATTGATAGCCATCATTGTCAGCTACGTGATGATACAACGTCTCACCTACGCTGCTAGAACTATCCTATATCGTGTCGAGATATAGGATACCTCAACTAAGTGGATCCACTAAGCAATAAAGATTCATCTAAAAAGTATGATCCTTTATCCATGTTGTCAGACATGGTTTATGAGGATTTTGAGTTGTCTGAACTCATCCCCATATCGATGCTCAATACTACTCCCAATAATATACTCATGCTCAAATTTATAAAGCATACTCTTTCTCTGTTTTGAGGTAATTACTCAAAATAACCTCTTAAAAGAGGTAATTGCTCTGAAATATATCTGAACTCATTAACTCATTAACTCATTTAGAAACAAAGTTTCTCTTTTACCAATGTAAAAACTAATACCTTTGGGAATACTTCGTTCCCTTATACTTTAACTCAATTTCATATTTGAAAACTCTTTCTCAAAACCATATAAAAAATCATATTGTGATCTAATCATTGATGACTCGGGAAGTCATACAACATAAACATTGATGGCATATCTAGGTACCATACTCCTTAAACATTGATGGCATACTCGAGTGTCATATAATCACGTTTTAAAACTTTTTCTCAAAACTCATCTTTGTTTTCTCAGAAAATCAATTTAAGATAAAAATATTTGCTTTAAAAGATTCTCAAAATTTATAACTCAAAAGAGGGTTCATGATGAAATATAGACATGAACTAATCAACTCAAGGATCTCAATAACAATATGAAAAACTAAATACTTAGAAAATCAATCACTCAGAACTCAACGATACTACTCATCTCAAGAATACTCAATTCATAGGGTTCATTTTGAAATATAGACATGAAGGAATCAACTCAAGAATCTTAATGCATAACATATAGCATTCAATAATTAAGAATAGAATTTCAAGAGAATCAGGAACTCCAGAACTCAAAATCAACTCATATCAAGAATACTCGAATCTAAGGATAGAATCCTAGATTACTGTTTTACTAATTTGAAAGTAGATGTAGGGCGTAAGGATGAAATAGTTCAACACTATGATAGCCTTACATATCTGGAAGAACAAGGTTCTTGAAGAATTTTGAAGAAGAACTTGATTAAAAGTCTTGAAACCCTAGCTTGAAGGAGAACAATCAAGAAAACCTTTCTTGAGATTCTTGAATTAGTTTCTTGAAATCTCTATGGCTAAGAATTATTATTTTCATTAGTGATTCATAATTGTATGGAGTAATTTGTGTTGGAAAGAATGGAATTCTTGGAGAAGGACTTACCTTGAAGAAGAATCTCTAAAAAGATTGAAAGAATCTTGAATGAAAGTCTTCTACTTTGATTTTCCTTAGGGTTTCGCCTTAGTGTTTGAGAAACAAGAGAATTGGGAGATTAAGAGATGAAAATTTGATTATTTTGGGTCTTTAATTACTCAAGAAGTTCTTTTAGGGTTTTCTTAGAGGTAAAAATATAGAAACGACCCTTTTTAATATTTTCATGTTGGTTAATTCATCACTACATTGTATCAGGTTACTAAAATGGTCATAACTTTTTACTCGAAACTCGGATTGTTGCAAAATTGGTGGAGTTGGAAAGAAAATTCAAATACCTTTAATTTTATAGATTATGAGCCATGTAACACTTTATATTCTAAGAGATATGGTTGTTTGAAGTTGACCCAAGTAGAATCTTACATCAAAACTTAATCAGTATGGAAGCTTTCAACTCATAAACAAATTAATTCCCACACTAACGAATTGACCTTCACACATATGGGAATTTTAAGAATCTCTTGGTACAATCATATTCACAAATGAAGAATGGTTTGAATCTTAACTTAGAAATTTTTGGGGTGTTACAATATCTCCCCCTTGGGATCATTTGTCCTCGAATGATAGCTGGACCGAGAATGGAAAGGAAAAGAGTTAATCTTACTATCTTTCTGACTTCTGAACTTGCCTACAAACATAGGTAGGACTGATTCATAATAAGAGTTTGGAGCTATCTATAGCACATAAGTCAATAACGATATTGTTTTGAACATAATCACACTCTATATGAAGTTATCTTACATGAATCAAAGGAATCTGGGCATGAAGTAAGATTAATACTATTATGCCTTAAGCTATACAACTTCTAGCTTTCATGCCTAGCAACACCTCTAAACCATGCTCTTCTTTATGAATACCGCACCTTATTAGCTGCAACTTATAACTCCTACAAGGATTTATGACTACTATTACCAAGGTATACGTTAAACTGTCTTCTCTTACTGTGTTCAAGCCTAATCTCTAAATCACAAGATACTAAACATGATATGTTTATACTTATCTAAACCGCAAGATTCAGGTTCTACACTTCTATAAGGAATCTCATCCCAAGAATAATTATCCTTATAGATGCCTTCAACCAACCTTGAGCCCATATCAAGAAACACCTAATGCGTCATGCATTTGTCCACATGTTAACAACACAACATTCAAGCCTAATTACTATAACCACTCCATGGACTCCTACTAAAAAATCCTTCTAAGAATTTGTAACACCCCGTATTCAAAACAGACCAAAAATACAGATTTTGAGAAGTTACAGGTGCAACCCACGGACCGTAGGTCAGACCACGGCTCGTGCTGGTGGTCCGTGGTTCACCACGCAACCCCTCCCCAAACCCAACTTAGAAAATCAGCTAAGTCTCGACCCACGGATAGACCCACGGTCCATAGGCAAGACCACGATTCGTGGTCTGTGTCTGTGGATCGAGGCCTCCTTTACCCAGCCTTTGATGTGAACGACGTTCGACCAACACGGACCGTCGTTCGGTCCACGGTCCGTAGTTCTGACCGTTGGTGAAGGTCAGCCGCCAGTTAGGGGGGAATTACTGATTGGGTCAACTTCAAATGGTTATAACTCTTATTACAAAAGGAATTATGTGTCCCATGACCTATTATATGATATATAATTGAATCCTCTTTCCAACGCCACTGAGTTTGCTAAAATCCGATCTCTGAGTAAAAATTTATGCTCGTTTTAGTGAAACCCTGTCGGGCAAACTTAACCTACGAACCGTAGGTTGATCTACGACCCGTAGGTTGATCTACGGCTCGTAGGTTGATCTACGACCCGTAGGTCCATCCATGAGTGGCTTCCAACAACTTTTAAGTAAGGGGTATTTTTGTCTTTTTCCCATGCGTTGGACCCCTAAAATACATCGTTTTAACCCTAAACTGCATAGTTTTATTCAGTATAAGCCTAGAAACATAACTTGAACTTACCTAAGTCAAATCATTCATCAAAACTTAGAAACATAGAGCGTAAGAGGAGAAAATAGGCCAAGAACCCTATTTTAAGAACGCAACAAGATTCCATCAGTTCCAACCCCGAAATTGAAAGATTTCTCCATGGAAGTCGTCACTAGGTATGTGGGATTTCACTAGTGGGTTCCTTTCACCCATTAGGTTACTAGTTTTCAGTCAGTTTCTTGATTCCCTTATTATGACTAGACCTAGGGTTTCTTGAATGTTAGAATTATTGGGTTCTTAGCTGTTAGAATGATCCAAATCAAATTAGTATGTTAGTATTTAGTTATTGCACAAATTCCAGAACCCTAGCTATGTATTTCTTTAGTTCTTGAATTACACATGCTATGTCAGATATTTCAGTTATTTAGTTATACATGCCTCAGTTATTAATGCATCAATATTAGTTAATTGTTGCATACTCAGTTTCCATGTTCAGTTTGAGCTATCTAGTAACTTATAGAAATTTAGTCATAATGTGTTAATCACTTAATCCATTGGGAGTAGCATAATGCCAGGTTGGACTAGGGTTCAACGTACCCAAATAGTCCCAGAACTACTAGCCATGTAGGTTGTAAGTCCCCTATGTGGGCATCAATTCAGTGATCATGCCAGCATGTCTCTATACCTTTGGCCGGGTATATTGGGTCCTATCCATGGCGCGTATACATTGGACTCAACATTTAGCTCATGTGGTTTCAGTGTCGGTTAATAATAGCTCCCACAGTTCAGTCAGACTCTATTGCATTGACCACATTTACAGTTTAGTTAATATTCAGTCTCAACATGTTATAAATTTGGTCATTACATTTAGTTAGCTTAGTATTATGTATCTATATCATGTTCAGATTATGCTCTTGCTTTATTGCTTGTTCAGTTATGCGTTTATTTCAGCTTTACTCTATCTTGCATGCTCAGTACCTTTCAAGTACTGACGCATACTCTGCGCTACATCTTCTTGTGATGTAGGTTCAGATTCTCAGCATCCAATCACACTTAGATCGGTTCCCAATCTTCAGTTCAGTAGCATCAGTGGTTAGTCCTCATTCTTCGAGGACAATAGTCATGTTATCTTTTCATTATTTCAGTCTTTTAGTTTTAGTTTTGCTAGCCTTAGCTGAGGCATGTCCCAACACTTTTAGTCAGTTAAAGGCTATTTTCAGACATAGTTTGATTCAACTTAGTATTTGAGTTTGATGTTTCTTTTGTATTAAACTCTCAGATTCCATATTCAATTTTAGTATATGGGTATTTCCCCATCATTTCAGATTTATTTATGATTAGCTTCCACATCAGTTATTATTATTCTTAGTATGCTCATGTCATGCCAGCAGGGTTAGCTTGGGGTCACTTATGATCCTAGGTCCCGTATTAGCGTCTCAGGGGTAGCTCGGGGCGTGACAAACTTAGTATTAGAGCACTAGGTTTAAGAGTCCTAGGATGTCTGAAAAGCCGCACTAAGTAGAGTCCTTTTCATGGGTGTGAAGTGCACCACATCTAATGAGAGGGAGTCTATGAAGTGTTTTAGGAAAACTTCACTTTCTTGATATTCGTATCGTGCGTTGTTATGATCTCCTTTCTAATCCATCGCTATGCGCTTAAGATCATGCCTCCTCGTAGAGCTTACGCAAGGAATGCGAATGCCAGGAATGCTAACACAGCTCTTCCAGTCCCACATCAAGATGTTTCAAATGCTGAATTTTGGAGCGCTATCCAGCTGTTGGCTTAGAGTGTGACCAACTAGAAAAATCAGTGGGTTCCAATTCCTACTAATAGAAATAGTGGATTAGTGGCAACTAGGGTTGGAGATTTTGTTAGGATGAATCCGCTTGAGTTTATAGAGTCACAAGTTGGTGAGGACCCACAAAACTTCATTGCTGAGGTTAAGAAAATCTTTGGAGTGATGCAAGTGACTGGTAATGGTAGGGTTGAGTTGGCATCCTACCAACTTAAGGATGTGGCTCACATATGGTACACTCAGTGGAAAGATTCAGGGGCTACTCTTGCCTTTGTAACTCTCTATATAACAATAATCTTAGGTGTCAGTCCAGAAACTCTCTCAGAACCCTTCTCAGTCTCTACTCGAGTCGGTGAACCAGTTATAGCTAGACGGGTATACAGAAATTGCCCTGTCACAGTCTCCCAGAAAGTCACCTCAGTAGATTTTGTAGAGTTAGAAATGGTAGACTTCGATATCATTCTAGGAATGGATTGGTTACATATATGTTATGCCTCAGTCGATTGTAGAACTAGGATTGTTTGTTTTAAGTTTCCAGATGAACCAATGTTAGAATGAAAGGGTAGTAGCTTAGCGCCTATGGGTCGATTCATTTCTTACATTAAGGCCAGAAAGATGATCTCTAAGGGATATATCTATCATCTAGTTCGGGTTACAGATTCAAGCTCCGAAACCCCAACTCTTGAGTCAGTTCCAGTGGTTAATGATTTTCCAGAAGTGTTTCCAGAAGATCTTCCCGGTGTCCCTCCCGATAGGGAAATCGACTTTGGAATTGATCCCATTCCAAATACCAAGCCTATCTCTAGTCCTCCTTACAGAATGGCTCCAACTGAGCTTAAGGAATTGAAAGAGCAGTTGAAAGACTTTCTAGATAAGGGCTTCATCAGACTTAGTATTTCGCCATGGGGTGCACCAATGTTTTTCGTAAAGAAGAAAGATGGTTCTCTGAGAATGTGCATTGATTATAGGCAGTTGAACAAGGTCACAATCAAGAATAGGTATCCCATCCCCAAGATTGATGATTTGTTTGACCAAATTTAGGGTGCTAGTCATTTCTCAAAGATAGACCTCAGATCTGGTTATCATCAACTCAGAGTCAAAGATAGTGACATTTCTAAAACAACCTTTAGGACTCAGTATGGTCATTATGAATTTGTAGTCATGTCATTTGGACTAATAAATGCTTCTGCAACTTTCATGGATTTGATGAACAGAGTGTTCAAGTTGTACTTGGACTTGTTCGTTATCATCTTTATTGATGATATCCTCATTTACTCTAAGAATGAGGAAGAACATGCGAGTCATTTGAGAGTTATTCTGCAAACTCTCAAAGATCGCCAGGTATTTGCAAAATTTAACAAGTCCGAGTTTTGGTTACAATCAGTTTCTTTCCTTTGGCATATTGTGTCTAGTGAAGGAATTCGAGTAGATTCCCAGAAGATAAAAGTAGTGAAACAATGGCCCAAACCTACCTCTGCTATAGATATCAGAAGTTTCGTAGGTCTAGTGGGTTATTACAGGAGGTTTGTGGAAGGATTTTCATCCATAGCCTCACCATTGACTAGGTTGACTCAAAAGATGGTCAAGTTTCGATGGTCAGATGATTGTGAGAAAAGCTTCGCAGAATTGAAAACTAGGTTGACTACATCTCCTATCTTGACTCTACCAGAGGGTTTCGATGGTTATGTGATATATTATGATCCATCCAGAGTCGGCCTAGGTTATGTGTTGATGCATCGAGGTAAGGTTATAGCTTATACTTCTAGACAACTTAAGATACATGAGAAGAATTATCCGACTCATCACCTCGAACTTGCAACAGTGGTGTTTGCACTCAAGATTTGGAGACACTACTTGTATGGTGTTCATGTAGGTGTGTTCACAGAGCATAAGAGCCTCTAGTATATATTCACCCAGAAAGAGTTGAATCTTCGCCAGAGAAGGTGGCTTGAGTTCCTCAAAGATTATGATATCAGTGTGCATTACTATCCAGGTAAGGCAAATGTAGTAGCAGATTCTCTTAGCAGATTATCCATGGGTAGTGTAGCACATGTTGAGGAAGAAAGAAATGATCTAGTAAGGGATGTTCATAGACTTGCTCTCCTAGGAGTTAGTCTTATGAGCATATTAGATGGTGGTGTAACGGTTCAGAATGGGGCAGAATCTTCTTTGGCAGTGGAGGCTAAGGAAAAGCAAGATAGTGATCTGATATTACTTGAACTCAAAGGTGCAGTCCATCAACAGAGAGTTGAGGTATTCTCCCAAGGGAGAGATGGTGTGCTTTGCTATCAGGGTCGATTATGTGTTCCTAGTGTTGGCGAGTTGAGATGACATATTCTTGTAGAAGCCCATAATTCCAGATATATTATTCATCCAGGTGCTACTAAGATGTACCGCGATTTGTGGGAAGTATATTGGTGGAATGGTATGAAAAGAGATATAGCAGATTTTGTGGCTAAGTGCCCCAATTGCCAGCAAGTCAAGGTAGAACATCAGAAACCAGGAGTCATGACTCAAGAGATTGACATTCCTACTTGGAAGTGGGAAGTGATCAATATGGACTTCATCACAGTATTACCTCGTACTCGCAGACAACATGACTCCATTTGGGTGATTGTTGATAGGGTTACTAAGTCGTCTCGCTTTTTAGCGGTCAAGACTACAGATTCGGCGGAGGATTACACCAAGCTTTACATTAATGAGATTGTGAGGTTTCATGGGGTTCATTTGTCTATCATCTCAGATAGAGGTCCTCAATTTACCTCTCATTTCTAGAAGTCATTTCAGAAAGGTCTTGGTACTCAGGTTAATCTTAGCACAACATATAATCCGCAGACGGATGGTCAGGCAGAGCGTACCATTCATACCTTAGAGGCCATGTTGAGAGCTTGTGTGATTGACTTCAAGGGTAGTTGGGATGATCACCTTCCTCTTATTGAGTTTGCCTACAAAAATAGTTACCATTCCAGTATTCAGATCCCTTATGAGGTATTGTATGTGAGTAGATATAGATATCCTGTGGGCTGGTTTGAAGTAGGTGAAGCAGCCTTGACAGGGCCAGATTCAGTCCATTATGCTATGGAGAAAGTGCAACTCATCATAGATAGACTTAAGATAGCCCAGAGTCGCCAAAAGTCTTACGCAGATGTAAGGAGAAGGGAACTAGAGTTTGGGTTTTCCTGAAGGTGTCACCTATGAAGGGGGTGATGAGGTTTGGCAAGAAAGGGAAGCTCAGTCCCAGATATGTAGGCCCTTACTGGATGTTGAAAAGAATTGGTAAAGTAGCTTATGAGTTAGAGTTGCCAGCAGATTTGGCAGCAGTGCATCCAATCTTCCACATTTCACTATTGAAAAAGTGTGTGGGTGATCCAACGTCCGTAGTGCCATTAGAGAGTGTGGCTGTGAAAGATAGTCTCTCGTATGAGGATGTACCAGTTGACATTCTCGATCGTCAGGTTAGAAGGTTGAGAAACAAAGAAGTTGCTTCAGTCAAGGTTTTGTGGATGAGTTAGTCTGTAGAGGGAGCTACTTAGAAAGCAAAAGCAGCTATGAAGTCCAAGTACCCTCACCTCTTTCCTTTCGATTCCATTCCAGCTTGAGGTAATAGTTACTCTTTAGTTTTTCAGTCATTCATGCGCTAATTCAGTCTTAGTATTTTGTTCCTTCAGTCAGCCTTGAATTTTCAGTGTATTTGCATGTTCTTGGAACTCAGCTTAGTCAGAAATCAGTTTCTAGTACTTAGTGGTAGGGAATACAGCTTCTTCCCTCCATACTCAGCTAGTTTAGTCTTTATTTGAGGACGAATGATCCCAAGGGGGAGATAATGTAACAGCCCGTATCCGAAACAGACCAAAAATGCAGATTTTGAGAAGTTGCAGGTGCAACCCACGGTTGCCACCCACAGACCATAGGTCAGACAACTGCCGGTGCTAGTGGTCCGTGGTTCACCACTGCAACCCCTCCTCAAACCCAGCTCAGAAAATCAGCTAAGTCTAGACCCACGAACAGACCAACGGTCCGTAGGCCAGACCACGGTCCATGGTCTATGTCCGTGGATCGAGGCCTCCTTTACCCAATCTATGACGCAAACGATGCCTGACCAACATGGACCATTGTTCGATCCACGGTCCGTAGTTCTGACCATTGGTGAAGTTCAACAGCCAGTTAGGGGGAAATTACTAATTGGGTTAACTTCAAATGGTCATCACTCTTAGTACAAAATGAATTATGTGTCCCATGTCCTATGATATGATAGATAATTGAATCCTCTTTCCAATGCCACCGAGTTTGCTAAAATTAGATCTCCAAGTAAAAAGTTATACTCGTTTTAGTGAAGCCCTATCGGGCAGAATTGACCTACGACCCCAACCTACGGACCGTAGGTTGATCTACGGCCCGTAGGTCCATCCGTGAGTGGCTTCCAACAACTTTTAAGTTACGGGTCTTTTGGTCTTTTCCCTATGCATTGGACCCCTAAAATACATCGTTTTAACCCTAAACTTCATAGTTTTAGTCAATTTAAGCCTAAAAACATAACTGGAACTTATCTAAGTCAAATCATTCATCAAAACTTAGAAACTTAGAGCGTAAGAGGTGAAAAGAGGCCAAGAACTCTAGTTCAAGAACACAACAAGATTTCATCAGTTCCAGTCGCGAATTCAAAAGATTTCTCTGTGGAAGTCATCACCAGGTATGTGGGATTTCACTAGTGACTTCCTTTCACCCATTAGGTCCCTAGTTTTCAGTCAGTTTCTTGATTCCCTTATTATGACTAGACCTAGGGTTTCTTGAATGTTAGAATTATTGGGTTCTTAGCTGTTAGTATGATCTAAATCAGACTAGTATGTTAATATTCAGTTTATTGCATGAATTCCAGAACCCTAGCTATGTATTTCTTTAGTTCTTGAATTACACATGCTAGGTTAGATATTTCAGTTATTCAGTTATACATGCCTCAGTTATTAATGCATCAATATCAGTTAATTGTTGTATACTCAGTTTGCATGTCCAGTTTGAGCTATCTAGTAACTTACAAAAATTCATTCATAATGTGTTAATCATTTAATCCATTGGGAGTAGCATAATACTGAGTTGGACTAAGGTTCAACGTACCCAAATACTCCCAGACCTACTAGCCACGTAGGTTGTAAGTCCTCTTTGTGGGCATCATTTCAGTGATCATGCCAGCATGCCTCTATACCTTTGGCCGGGTATATTGGGTCCTCTCGATGGCGCGTATACATCAGACTCCACATTTAGTTCATGTAGTTTTATTGTCGGTTATTAGTAGCTCCCACAGTTCAGTCAGACTCTATTGCATTGACCACATTTACAGTTCAGTCATTATTTAGTCTCATCATGTTATAAATTTGGTCATTGCATTCAGTTAGCTCAGTATTTAGTATCTATATCATGTTCAAATTATGCTCCTGCTTTATTGCTTGTTTAGTTATGCGTTTATTTCAGCTTTACTCTATCCTGCATGCTCAATACCTTTCAAGTACTGACGCATACTCTGCGCTACATCTTTTTGTGATGTAGGTTCAGATTCTCAGCATCCAGATCACGCTTAGATTGGTTCCCGATTTCCAGTTCAGCAGCATCAGTGGCGAGTCCTCATTCTTCGAGGACAATAGTCATGTTATCTTTTCATTATTTCAGTCTTTTAGTTTCAGTTTATCTAGCCTTAGCTGGGGCATGTCCCAACACTTCTAGTCAGTTAGAGGCTATTTTTAGACATAGTTAGATTCAACTTAGTATTTGAGTTTGATGTTTCTTTTGTATTAAACTCTCAAATTCCATATTCAATTTTAGTATACGGGGATTTCCCCATCATTTCAGATTTATTTATGATTAGCTTCCGCATCAGTTATTATTATTCATAATATGCTCATGTCATGCGAGCAGGGTTAGCTTGGGGTCACTTGTGATCCTAGGTCCCTTGTCCACGTCTCAGGGGTAGCTCGGTGTATGACAGATTTCTCATTATCACATCATTGTTACTAATTAAAATTTCACACATTACTACCATGAACCGACTAATTTCTCTCATTTAACTATTACTCATAGTAAAACACTATCCTATTCCTCCTCCACATGATACCTTTAAATGGAATAAGAAGATCACCACTACTACAATAAGAAACATCAACCCTCTCCTTTTATCATTACTCAACTACTATTGACAATATCGCTATCAATACTAAAAAAGATCCCTAAAAGAGCTTAGGCGAAAGATCATAAGCATGATTCATTCGAATTTTTTTATGTAAGAATATGAATGACGCAACATTATGTGGCTAGCCATTGAGAGTAAATCATAAATTTGCAAGACTAATCATACTATGAGACAAGAGTGCCTATATGAATATGTTCATATCATGAGGATGATATCCATAACCTTATGGAGTAAGATTGAGATCAATGGACTAAAGTATTTGCCCCTCATTCTAGGAATTGAGCATAGATATGAACTAACTTGAAGTGTATGAGCATAGGTCATAGAAACAATTCTGATATTAGAAACAACAACAAGAAGTTGTAATGAGTGAACTTTGAGAAATACTCTAGAGTACGAATGGATTGATATAACACTATAACTCTTTCTAAACACATCATTATCTGATTCTTAATATTGGACTTGGTTTCTCATCTTATCATTTCCCCCTTAGGACTGAAGCTGATACTTTAAAGCTATGGATCTATTCCATCTTTTCTAAACTAGTCTATATTCAATTTACTCAAATACTTGGAAAAATGCTAACTCATGTCTACAAAGCTTTCCATGTACAAATACTAAGATTCTTTCTAAGGCTTCTTTCTAAGATGCTTCTTTTAACCTCTTTCCATTGGCTTATAAACCCGCTTAATCTAACTCTTAATAGTATGATTTATCCTTCTTAGCCCACTAATGTTGTCTTTCTAAGTCCATATCAATCTAACTGGAGGAAACTTGAACTATATTTGAAAGTCTTATCATTTACTATATATGATCTCTCAGGCCAAACTCTTAAGGGTGATAATGTCACACCCCGAGAGCACCCCCTAGACATGACCGGCGTACTTGACCCCGAAGGGGTCACATACAAGCCCTTAGCATAGTCATAACATAAGATCATAGAAAATACGGGAAATTTAAAACTTTCTTTAAATCGTTCAAACGAAAACATTTCATAAAAGCGGAAGTCATTACTAAGTTTATGTCTCAAAACCATCTATGAATAACATGAATAAAAGTCATTGGCACGCAGCCCATACAATGTCTATAACATAAGGAAAAGATATAAAAAGGAACATAGGGGTTTGTCCTCGAAGCTATGAGGACTCACCAAATCTTCAAGTCTTCAAAAGCCTTAGAAATCTAGCCTCCAAAGCACTCAATCTCCAACACTCTACATTTGATTAGAATGTAGGCAATATGTGTTAGTACAAAATGTACCAAGTATGAAAACTAACATACCAACATAAAACATCTCAAAATGGTTAGTCAACATAAGACATAATCATAATAGACAATAACATAATCATAACATAATTCCAACATAAGTATCACATCACAACAAGTCAACATAAGACATACAGAGGTTAATAATTCAACCATTAGTCTTTCATATTCAAGTGAACTACTTCACAAGCCACGTCCAAGTATACTTGTGCAAGGCCAAGATAGCATCCCATAATACTACCTAAGCTAAGTACCTCTCTTTGGTCATTCTTGGTCATAGTCCACCTTCATAGTCAATACCTAGGTTTTCATGACATAAGAGCACTAAACCCCTAAGTAACCTCAAGGCACACTTGTGCAATGCATGTGGGGCATCCCATAATACCACACACACTAAGCATATCCTAGAAGTCACCATATTCATATGTTACCATTTCTAAGTGTCACTATTGACCTACTATCATATTTGACAAGGAACTATCATCTTAAGTCAATCATATCATAGAAGGAAACTATAGCAACTATCCAAGCTAGGCATACTTCACTTAAGAGGACATTTCATAAGTAGCTTCAAGTCATACTTGTGCCATGTATGAATGACATCCCATACTACCATTTACACTAAGTACTCCTTTAGGCTAACTTAGTCAATGATAACTATCTTTCATTCTAGTCTATCAAGAATAGCATACTACCAAGCTAGACCTACTACCATGGAAAACATCATATCATACAATCCAAGCTATCAAAGAAAGGATACAAGTATACCAATCTAGCCACCTGCAACAATTAAATAAGATGCAAGCTATCCTTAGGGGATTATAAATCCTCAACCCTAAGCTATCCTTAGGAGAGTATTGTGTCTCAATCCTAATCTACCCATAGAAGAGCATAGATCCTCAATCCAAGGATACCATGCCTATGCTAATGTAAGCTACCATGAAAAACATCTAACCAATGCAAGTTCAAGCTAACCTTAGGAGAGCTTAATTCCTCAATCCCAAGCTACCATGAGATCTACCATCCCAAGATACATAATTTAACTATCCATGATGGAATCATAAGACTCAATCTCAAGCTATTCCAACTTAACAAGCATGATTCATTTAAGGTGATTAACCTTTCACATTCTACATATATGCAAGATATCTCATTATATTAGACTAACTCTTTAAGCCCTAGTGATCAACATTATGAGTTCAAGACATACATTCAAGATTTACCCCACAATCATCAAACTAATCTAGATCACAAGATACATTAGCCCTAAGCCTTAGTCATAGTCAATTCTAAGCATAATTCATCATAAGTCCCAATTTTTATCATTTCAAATCATATTCTATCATATATGCATACATCTAGTTTAACTCATGATTTCATATTTCTATTCTTGGATAAGTTCTATTTATGATAACAACTCAAGATAATCTAGCAAGAATAATCAATTTCTCATCCAAAAGCATGAACCCACATATCTCAAAAATTAGGATTAAATCAAGGAAATCACATAAAATCCTCATAACATCATGAATAAATACTAAATTAATCATACATGAGTAGTATCCAACCATTTGGAATCATACCCACCTAAAACCCATGCTTTGAAAGTAACCCTAGCTTAGATTGGGGTTTTCTCTTCACAAAACCTTGGGGATTTCTAGGGGACTCTATGGGTGGAAGAACCCATAGATGAAAATATTTACATACCTTCAATCAAAAACTTAAACTAAGCTTGAATCCATGGAGAAAATCTCCCTAAGCCACTGCCCTCTTCTCTTCTCTTCTTTCTCTTCTTCTTCAATTCTAGAGAGATGATTTTTTAGAGAGGATTTTAGGGGTCTTTAGATGTAAGGGTAAAAAGTGATTAGTTTAGGGTCTATTAACTATTTATAGGAGGTAAATTAACTAATTAATCTACCCTCCTAACCCCTAAACTAATTACTAAATTAACCCTCAACTCCTCACTTAAAACTAAAAGCTGAAAACTGGGTAGACCTACGAGACCTTCACCTACGGACCGTAGGTGGAGTGACGGGCCATTATGTGCCTTCGTTGTTTGGGTCTGGGACTTGGTCATGGAATGTAAGGCTCCCTATACTAAGTTCTGACCTACGGAGCAAACTTACGGGGTGTCACTTGCCTCCTTAAGTCAAGCTGTTTTTGACAGCTTTTGGCCAATGATGGGGTCCTCCTCAAGGACCCCTAGGGTGGTCCTTGGGGGGTCGTACCCGGACGTTTAACCCCTATTTATGTCCATCTAAGTATAGGGAACATTTATCTTCATTTAAACCCTCATACAACACTCCAAAGGTCCACTACAAGACCCTACAACACACTAGTTCATCTCACTAGTTCAACTTACTAGTTTCGGGGCGTTATAATCGTTTCTTGACGTTTGACCTCTAAAATCACCAAACTAATTTCAAAAGCCATTATTCATCATTTAAACAAGTGTCCAACTATAAACTAACATGTGAGGCTCTAGTTCGTCCTACTAGATTCCATCAAACAATACTTAGGTCTAACTACATTCTATGGGGTGTTACAAATAAATTATACTTAAATCAGTCTACTCCACATTGATAACTAAAATATACTATCTAGGCACATATAGAAAGTCATAAACTTAATTAGAACCTCATCTGACTACATACAGTCTCAGGTACACCTTTTAATGCTCTTGCTAATCTAATGACTTAGCCACACTCTCTTGCTCTCATCTAGAGTCATAATACCACACTTTTACCATTCACATTTATCAAAAGTAACACCTTAATTTCTCACCTAATTTATGTCTAACCTAATAGATTAGATCTCGAACTAACATCATCACCCTCATGTTGCCATCTATTTTTTATCACGACACTCATCTCAAATTCAAGCTTAGTGTCTATTACTAAACACATATATAAATATAATTTCCACTTACTATACTATTGTACAACTACTAGATAAGATTAAGAAACACTCACCCACTAAGATCTCATGACAAGTAGTCAATCTTTATCTCTCAGTTTACCTATTTACTGATTACCATCTTATTTCCTTTCACAACTTAAGTACTATTTAGCCACTTAATATACATCATTGCCTAATTAGTTCTACAATCCCCCGAATACCATATGGCTCTCCCTAAAAAAACCATACGCCTAGCTTAGGTCTATCACCTCATGAATATTTTGCTCTTCTATTTAACACCTACACTTGGTCTTCACTAACATAATAACACACCGACATAAACGTCTTTCTGATTAAAGTACACTATAACTCATCTTAACTAGTAACTACTCATCTACCTTCTATCATGACATCATAAAATATTATCACTCTTTAGCCTACACATAAGGGATAAAAACTCCTCATTAATTAATTACTTACCATGTACATGACTACAACTACATAATTTACCTAATCACTATCTCACTTTCTTAGATTACTATACCTATGCAAGCATTCTTCTAACTTTGGACACTTCTACTACTACTGGCTCATAACATCGTAACTCATACTATATTTCTGGGTGAAAATACTACCCAAGTTCTAAAACATACTTCCTCATAGGGGTATCAACTGAAAATATTTTTAGAGAAGAGAGTATGGGAGTACATGTTTATTTTAGCTGGAATGGACGATTAATATGAATAAGACTGCATTCTGTCGAATCTCAACAGTTGAGCTCACTCACAGGTTTCTTTCAAGCCCCTCTGCAGTCACATGAGTTTCTGAAGACTTTTGTTAAGAGTAACTCATCGATAAGGATCAGGGCTTTGCTTTTCAACCACGTTGAGTATGAGGGGTAGTCAAACGGATTTGAGAATGCACGAGTTTGAATATGTTGCTCATGACATAGTTCTATTGCACAATTTAGAGTATGAAGAAGGGAAACTTATCTTAAATGTCTGTAGTCCCTCATTTATAGAAGTGGGGCTCTCACAACCATAAATAAGATCCTATCAACACGACTTCATAGACTCCCTATGACAGTTAAACTCTGTGCTATGGTACCAAGTTTGTCATGACCCAAGCCTACACCCTAAACGTGGTGTCATGACCCAAGGTAGACCCTAGGTGTAACACGATGTATAAGACCCTGAGAGGCCTGATACAAGTGACTCAGAATGCATCATACAAGATAATAGAAATTAAGAGATCTAAAAGATGATTTCACAATATAGAGTTTTATAAAATGAAGCGGAAGTATAACATATGTCTCAAAGCCATCTTGTACATAAGAATAATAGGGACGTAACCCGTACATCAAGTTCAAAACTAAAATTTAAAGACATAATGAATCAAAGGTTTGGTCCTTGTAACATCAGGGTTCACCAATCTTCAAATTTCTACTAAGATATCCCTAACCACTAAAACATGAATCTGGAGCGTCGGACCCTACATTTGGGAGAATGTAGGCAAGAGTATGCGTTAGTAAAAAATGTACCAAGTATGATAGTAATACATAAAGTATGAACATCATGATAAAAAGACCTTTTTGCTAGATGCAATGACCAACCAAAAACATGTGAATTTAAGAGTTAGAAAACATGAGTCATTAGATATAGTCAATACAAGCCAACATCTTTAAACATTTGAGAGATACTTCATGAAATAACCTTAGTTCATTATTGTGGGAGAATTACTTTTAAGCGACTGGTAAGACCATACGATCTATTAACATGGAATCCGATGTCTACCCCACACCGAAAAGAAGTGTTCTCACTTGCCAAGGTAAGAACCATGAAACTTCTAGCCTACGTGAATCCACTAGCTAATGTCTATCTAGACAAATCTATGGTGGCACATACTTTATGGGACATGTGTAATCGCCACTTGTCCACTCGGTACAAAGATAACTCCCATGGAATATTCATTATTCTTAACTTTCCTTAACATTCATGAGACATGGATAGTCGCCACTTGTCTTATCATTGGAGATCATGGTTAATCGCCGCTTGCCTCATTATTAGAATAGCTCCTTAACTTTGATTCATTTTAGCTGAGAAGACCTTTCAACCTTAGAATACTTTATGTGAGAAAAACCTTTCACATTTATGCATGGAGTAATTATGTGAGAAATCCTTTCACAACAATTAACAACAAAAACATTATATATGCTTTACTCTAAAAAAAACTTACATCATATTTCATCAATTTCATAAGAACATGCAGATTTCCATAATTCTCCTTTCATAGTTCAAAACCCACTTCATTCATCATAATCTAAACAATATGATTTAAGCACAGGTTCATGGGGATTCATCTTAAAAACATGGAATCTTTTCAATTCATGCATAAAAGATCATAAAACAATCAAATAAATCAACATTCAAAGGAACCCATGTCATAGAAGAAAACCCAAGCTTCAATTGGCAATTTCAAACTTTAAAATTGGGGAATTTAGGAACTCTATGGAGAAAATGACTCCATAGATGAAGACTATCATACATTAATGTCAAAATCTTGACTTCAATAGAGGATTAGGAGACTTTACTTGAAAACTCTAGTTTTTTTCTTCTTGAACTTCTAGAGAGAGAAATATTTGGAGAGGAAGACTTGTTTTACTTTTGAGGATTTGAGAGAATGATTTCAATTGAGGGGTTTTGAGAGTTAAAAATGTTAATATTGACTTCTATTAGAGGGAAAAATGACATAGTATTAGGCTAGACTAATTAGGAAAAGAAGCCCTTAAGAGAAATAACCGCCGACCCCACTCACGGCCCAACCCACGGTCCGTTGATCAGACCACAGACCATTGATCAAACCACGGACCATACTAGTTGGTCGTAGGTGAGATCAGAGATCAACAATGGGATTCAAGACATCATAAGGAAGGTAGGAACTTAATCTAATAGCCCAACATGAATGCAATTACATAAATGCACATATCTGAGGAGGAAACATCAACTTCAAGCTAAAGCATGTTCAAAACATCCTATCATGAGGTCTATATGCAACTCATACTCAAATGCACATAAACATATAGAAATAAATCAAGTGGCTCATTTGATCAAAATGTAAGCTTTCATGAACATGCATAAATGAGGAAATCATGGAAATAACTAAGACACATGACAAAAAAAAGAGTAAACCATGTGGAACTCAATACCTCAAGCTAGAGTATGGACGAAAAGAAAGAGATGAGGATATCGGGACATCATATCGGCCTCGGCCTCCCAAGTACCACCCTCTACTACCTGATTCCTCCAAAGAATCTTTACAGAAGCAACTTCTTTGTTTCTCAACCTCTTAACTTGTCGGTATAAAATCTCAACCAAAACTTCCTCATAAGGAAGATTCTCCTTAACTCCCAACCCTTCTAAGGGAACTATAGATGTCAGATCTCTAACACATTTCTTTAACAATGAGACATGGAAAACTGGATGCACCAATGCCAAGTCATTAGGCAAATAAAGTTCATAAGGAACCTTCCCAATACTCCTCAAAATCTGATATGGGCACACATAACGGGGACTAAGCTTCCCTTTCTTCCCAATTCTCACTACACCCTTCATGGGTAAATTTTCAAGTAGACCCTATAATTTACCTAAATCTCAAGATCTCTTCTTGTAACATCGACATATGACTTTTGTCAACTTTGAGTCATTTTAAACCTTTCTCTAATAAGCTAAACTTTCTCCATAGCCTCATGTACCAATTCGGGACCTATCAAAGCAGCTTCACCCACTTAAACCAACCTATAGGAGATCTACACCTCCTACCATATAAAGTCTCAAATGGAGCCATGCCAATACTTGAGTGATTGCTATTGTTATATGCAAACTCAATCAAAGGTAAATGATCATCCCTATTACCCTTGAAGTCAATCAGACATGCTCTCAACATATATTCAATGTTTGGACAGTACGCTCCGCTTGCCCATCGGTTTGTGGATGAAAGTAAATGCTAAGCTTAACACGAGTACCAAGGCCCTTTTGGAAGGATTTCCAATTTTGAAAAGTGAATTGGGTACCATGATCGAAAATAATGGACAAGGGCACTCCATGCAACATAACCATTTCCCTCAAGTACAACTTGGCATAGTCCTCCGCCAAATAAGAAATCTTGACGGGAATGAAATGAGTCGATTTCGTCATTCGATCTACTATAACCCTAATCGAATCATGTTGCCTCCGGGTGCGTGGTAAACCAAAAATGAAGTCCATGTTCAAATCTTCCCACTTCCAAGTAGGAATGCTAATATCTTGAGATAAACCTCCCTGCTTTTGGTTCTCAACTTTAACTTGTTGACAATTAGGACACTTAGCCATAAATTCCATAATATTTTTCTTCATCCCATTCAACCAATAGATCTCCTGCAAGTCACGATACATATTGGGCGGATCCCGGATGAAGGGAATATCAAGAACTATGGGCTTCTGACAAGATCTACTCTCTCAAGTTATGTACATCGGGAACACACAAATGACCTTGATAATGAAGCACACCATCTCCCCCTTGGGAGAAAACCTCTACATAATTTTTAAGCACCGCTTCCTTCAATTCCATCAAAGTCGGATCAAGACCTTACTTGACTTTTACATCTGCCACAAAAGATGATTCTGAACCATTGTGAACCATAACACCACCTTTGGTAGAGTCAACTAACCGAGCACCCAATCGGGCCAATCTGTGAACATCTCAAACCAACTTTTTTCTATCTTCTTCAATATGAGCAACACTACCCATAGACAATCGACTAAGAGCATCTGCCACCACATTTGCTTTGTCGGGGGTGATAGACAACACTCATGTGATAATCCTTTAGTAACTCAAGCCACCTCCTTTGATGAAGATTTAGATCTTTCTGTTTAAACACATATTGCAAACTCTTGTGGTTAGTAAAAACATCAACATGAACACCATAAAGTAGTGCTTCCAAATCTTAAGAGCAAACACAACTGCCGCTAGTTCAAGGTCATGTGTAGGATAGTTCATTTTGTGCATCTTAAGTTTCCTTGAGGCATAGGCAATGGCTTTTCCATTTTGTATAAGAACATATCCTAACCCAATTATAGAAGCATCGCAATAAACAACAAACCCATCGGCTCCTTCCGGTAGAGTCAACACCGGGGCAGAAGTAAGTCTATTTTTCAATTCTTGAAAACTCTTCTCACAAGATTCAGACCATATGAACTTTTCCTTATTTTGAGTCAATGCCGTCAATGGAGAGGCAATCGAAGAAAATACTTCAACAAACCTTCTATAGTAATCGGCTAAACCCAAGACACTTCTAATATCTGAAGGGGATAGAGGTCTAGGCCAACTTTTGACCGCATCCATCTTTTTAGGATCTACCTCAATAACCTTACCAAAAATAATATGACCAAGAAAATCCATGGACCTTAGCCAAAACTTGCATTTGCTAAACTTTGCAAAGAGTTTTTGTTTTTTGAGGACTTGTAATACAATCCTTAGATGATTGGTATGCTCGTCTTCACTCGTCGAATAGATCAATATATCATCAATGAACATAATCACAAACATAACTAGGTATTGTCGAAACACCCTATTCATCAAATCCATAAATGTGGCTGGAGCATTAGTCAAACCAAATGACATTACTAGAAACTTATAATGACCATACCGAGTTCAAAAATCCATCTTCGAAATGTCATCTTCCTTCACCCTCAATTTGTGATAACCCGATCAGAGGTCAATCTTAGAGAAGTAACTTTCCCCTTGAAGTTGGTCAAACAAATCATCTATCCTTGGGAGAGGATATTTGTTCTTAACGGTAACCTTATTCAATTGTCGGGCAATACACATCCGAAGCGAACCATCTTTCTTCTTTACAAAAACAACTGGAGTACCCCACGAAGAGATAGTTGGTCGATGCAACCCTTATCCAACAAGTCTTTCAATGTCTCCTTTAATTCCTTAAGTTCTGCCAGAGCCATTCGGTAAGGAGGAATATGGATAGGTTGTAACACCCCAAAATATTTTGAGCTAAGACTCAAACCATTCTTCGTTTGTGAATAATATTTTACCGAGAAATTTTAAATTTTCTTAGGTGTTAAGGTCACTAGATGTAGCACCTTGAGTTTCAAGAAGAACTGAAAAGAAATTCGTTTCAGTCACCCATCAGTTTTATTAAGTTTAGGGTCAACTTTAATCAATCATATCTTTTAGGAGATAAAGAGTTAGGTGGTCCATGACCTATCAAATTAAAGTTCTTCGAGTCCTCTTTCCAATGCCACCAACTTTGCCTCAATCAGAGTTCTGAGTAAAAAGTTATGAATGAATTACTAGAGACGCTCTAGCCTGGCAGCAGGTCCGCGATGGATCCATGTTACCAAGTGAATACGGACCTCACTGTCCACCAAAAAAATATTCTAATTTCCAACTCATTTTATTTATTTCTTTAAGGGTATTTTAGTCCTAAAAACCCTTAGGAGGTCATCTAAATTACCCTAAATGTGTAGAAAAATAAGTTTTGATAATCAAATCCTCTCATTCACTCCTAAATTTCTACGCTCAAGAAACTTCAAGAAATGCTAAGTTCACCTTCCAAGATCTTCCTTCCAGTTTCTTCAAGAACATTATTCTTCTAGGTATGTAAGATTTCATAGTGTTGGGTTTGTTCGCCCACATGCCAATCATGTGAATTTCATCCATAAATTCATTCTTAAAGTTTATTGATTGAGATTCTTGATGAAGTTCTTGAGGTTTTAGCTTCATTTTTTAATAATGTAGTCTTGTGGAGTTCTTGAGGCGAGGTTTGTAGCGAATGAGTGTTATTATTGATGAACATTGTGTGGGTTTCATTGAAAACGTTCTGGGTTTATGAAATTCATAAAATTGGGCAATGTAATTGAATTGGGTATGAATTGAATCGAGTTTAGGAGAGGAAGAAAAGATTGGGAAAATATTTGCGCCCAGGTCCGCGTCGCAGAGGCGCTTAAGATTTTCAGTAACCAGTCAATCACCTCCTC
This sequence comes from Solanum piurae, assembly GCA_029582685.1. NCBI lineage: Eukaryota > Viridiplantae > Streptophyta > Magnoliopsida > Solanales > Solanaceae > Solanum > Solanum piurae. Next base: position 67,116 of record JAJOOO010003525.1, read on the forward strand.
TCAGCGTTGCGGAGAGGATACAGAGTACTCTGTCTCAAAAATATTTCGCGACCAAAAATAAAATCCTTCTCCGTGTCGCGCCAGTGCTTTCCAATTCGTGTCATTGCTTTCATTAATCATTGAGAGATCCTATATCCCAATCATAGCTCTTAAATTCACATTTCAAACTAAAGTAAAGTTAAGAGGAAAGTCGATGAGGTCCCTTTGAGTCAATATTTTTTTTTTGTAATCAACTATAGTTTTGAGTTAAGTCTTGAGGAAGTAAGTATGAGAAAGAGAAGAGTTGCATTGATGAGTTTCTATATTGTCACTGAGATCTTTGAGTCGAGTCGTTCATGTCCATAATTCCTCATGAACCCTATAAATCAAGCATTCTTGAGATGAGTAGTATCCTTGAGTTCTGGAGCTCTTGAGTTCTGAGTACTGAGTTTTCATATTGCTATTAAGATCCTTGAGTTGAGTCGTTCATGCCCATAATTATGTATGAACGCTATGAATTGAGTTATAAATCATGAGAAGCTTTTTAAAGCTAACACGAGTTTTAAACTGAGTTTTTGAGGAAACAAATGTGAGTTTTGAGAAAGAGTTTCTAAAACATGATTTATGACGATCGAGTATGCCATCAATGTTTAAGCAATATGATATCTAGAAATACCATCAATGTTTATGCAGTATGACTTCCCGAGTCATCAATGATCATATTAAAATATGATTTTGATATGTTTTTGAGAAAGATCTTTCAAGCATGAGTTGAGTAAGAGAATAAGGGGACTAAGTATTCCCAAAGGTATCAATTTTTACATTGATAAACATAAACTTTGAATTTTAAATGAGTTATGAGTCCAAAAGATATTTCAAGAGAAGTTACCTCTTTTAAGAGGGTAGTTTGAGGAATTATCTCAAACCAAAGAAAGAGTTATGATTTTATTCATATGAGAATAAGGTATATGTTAGTGGGAGTAATATTGAGCACCGATATGGAGATCAGTTTAGACAACTCACATTCCTAATATACCATGTATGCCAACATGGGTATATGATCATACTTTTTATATGAATCTTAAGTGCCTTCGGGTAGAACTTAGTGGATCCACTTAATTGAGGATGTTATATACCCCGAAAAGGTATAGGAAAGTTCTGGCAGCATGGTCGAGATGTTGTATCATCACATTGCTCATAGTGATGGTTGTCGGTTAGAGAATTTCCCAAATAACAGTAAATAGTGTTTTATTGTATTTTTATACATTTTGAGTTCTTGTCTACTACTTACAAAGTCGTATATATTGCATCTTATTATCATTATTTTCATATTGCGTTGAGTATTATTGAGTTGAGTATTCTTTAGTTGAGTTGAGTATTCTTTGGTTGAGTTGAGTATTCTTGAGTTGAGTTGAGTTGAGACGAGGTGAGTATGTCTTTATTTTTATCAGTTCAAGCTTATATTTATGTTTCAGAGTTCCCCTTACATGCTCGTACATTCAATGTACTGATGCCATTTGGCATGCATCATTTTATGAAGCAGACACGGGTGTTCAGGGTCATCAACAGGCGATTCGTTGAGACCATTCACATTCCAGCTAGCTTGGGTGAGCCTTCTTGCTTTCGGAAGGCTTCACATTTACTTCTTGGTTTTTGAGTTGTTGGGGGTTCTGTCCCGACACCTATCTGAGTTCTAGAGGCTTCATAGATAGTTTAAAGGTCGATGAGTCTTCCATTATATCTTTTGTTGTTGAGATGTTTTAAGGTCATGAGACATTTAACTATAACTTGTTTAATTATTTTCAGAAAGTTATTGGAGTTGAGTTTAAATTGAGTTTTATAAAGTTTATTTATGCTTTTAGTGTTCCCATTGTGCTTGAATTAGTTTTCCGCTTGTATTTAGCCAAGATGAGGGTTCACTTATGGACTAACAATAAATCTCGAGTGCCGACAATGCCCAGGGTGTAGGCTCGGGTCATGACATAGGTTGTATGTCTGGGAGAAGGTCAATACCAAAGTCTATTTCCCTCTCGGGAGGAATATCGGGTAGATCATGTGGAAACACTTTCGGAAACTCCTTTACAATAGGGACCGACTCAAGAGTAGAGGTTTCAAAATCCATGTCCCTCACCCTAACTAGATGGTATGTGCAACCCTCATAAATCATCTTCCTAGCTTTAAGACTAGAAACAAACTGACTCTTAGGCTTATAATTTCCCTCTTTCCATTCTAGGATAGGTTCATTTGGAAACTGAAACTTGACTACACGGGTTCTACAATCAATAGAAGCATAACATGCATGCAATCAATCAATACCAAGGATAACATCAAAATCTAGCATATCAAGCTCTACAAGATCAACATGAGTGACTCTATTGGACAAGAATACGGGATACTTTATATAGACCCTCTTAGCCACAATAGAATCACCAACAAGAGTAGAGACACAAAAAAGATCTAACAACACATCTGAAAGAATATCAAACCTCATAACCACAATATGTGATGATTGGGCACTAAAACACAAGATTAGTTGTTTCATGAACTATTTAGGAAATAGGAGTTAATTCGAAGAAAGGAGAAGCGAGGAAGTGTGAAAATAAAACAAGGATAGAAGCACCAAGGACAATACTACAGAGGCCTTCCCATGGCGCACTAATGGGTGCGAGGTGCCACATGCCTCACTACAGCCGCACATTCCAGGCGCACTGCCTGGTGCGGCGCACCACAGGGAGAACTACATAGTAGTTTGCCAGGTGCTCTGGCTGGAGCGGTTCCCCAGCGTGGTTCTAAATGTTCCAGCGAAAATTTTATCAAATAGGATTCCTTGTTGCATTAGACTTTGAGTCTAGTTTTCCCAACTTCTATAAATAGAACACTAGGGCTAATTTGTAGGCAGGTCGATATTATTGGGTGTGCACGAGAAAGTTCAACGTTTGTATTAGGTTTTGATTTTCTAAATCTTTTTTTTCATGGAAATCACATGAAAAATTATATTTTGCGATTTTCGAATATTATGAGTGGCTAAACGCCCTTGTTCTGGGGATGTAGCTATGGATTGATTGTTGAATATTAAAGGCTTTTGAATTTTTCATTCTCCAAAACTACCCCCAGGACGCGGACACAGGATCTAGGATTACGAGTGACCCCAAGCTAACCCTTCTGGCATATCATAAGCATACTTAAAGATAAATGATTAATGTATCAAGGCATTTCATCCAATACTAAATGTCAATGATCGTTCGTCAGTATAATAACCCAACTACGTGAGTTGGGGTCGATCCCACATGGAGTAGTACTTCCTTCAAATTCAATAATAAAAGTACAATGACAATATGTTCAATCAAACAATTCTTGCACATTTAATATTCAAATCTCAAATTTCAGGTTTTAACTACCAATCCAAATTTACACTTCAACACAAGCAATCAAATATTAGTCTAAAGCTTGGGGAATTGATCAGCCAATTGTTGAATCTCAACGAAATGGATAAATGTTACTGCTCATAATGAGATAATTTGTTGTGGGTAGGTCGAACCATATATAAAGTAACTTTCTCTCGAACAATTACCTTTTCTATGTTGAATTCTCTTGAGCTTCAACACCAATCGAAAGAGGCCCAACTCTTTACCCTCATCAAATCTACTCTCTCGAGCTGGATACAAAGGAAGGGTCACTTGTTTCACTCTCTCGAGTTGAAACCAAGGAAACCCACTACTAAGGACGCTAAGATTGCCACCTTGGTTCCACACCTCTCTCTCGAGCAAGTGCACAACACTGTAATTGATACACGAAGTAGCACAATTCAACCTCGAAACACAACAACAACTTAGACCCACTTTATCTTAACACCATTCTTCGCAACTAACGAACACCCACTAAGTAAATTCAACAATTGGCTTCCTGATCAAAACCCCAAGTAAAGGGTTTTAGCCACTCATCTAAAAAATAAAAAGATTAAAATCAATTATTACTCCCATAGTTGGGTACAAAATGAGAATTATAGATGAAAATCAATTGATAATCTCATCTCTTACAAAATCTCTCTCAAAATGTTGCTAAAATCACTAACTAAACCCTTTGATAGTGTTTTATCTCTAAGTAATTCATTTCTCACTTTCTGAATGAATTTCTCTCTCTAGAAAAAATGGAATTTAAACAAGTCTGAAGTGTCACTGCCCAGGACTACTCAGTGAAGTAAGTTGGGTATCGCTGATAGATCGGTGAATCGCTAATTTCTCTTCATCTCGCCTTCATTTTTTGCTTTTTCTTGGTCTGGCTACTGTAACTTTAGGCGATTTAGGTTGGGGTCGCCGAATGACTCTGCGATTCGCCCTTTATCCTTCCATCTCGCCCATCAACACTTGCCTGGATCTTCTTTCCTACTTTTGGCGACCTGGTTGTCCTTCACCTACTTGATTGGCGATACACCGATATAGTTTCTGCTCGCCAAATTCACCCCCATTGTAGCTCCAACATTCGGTAACTTTAGGCAGTATCTTGGCGATTCACCGAATAACATCATCGATCATCAGGTCTTCATTTCCTCATTCCTTTAGCTTTCTTTGTTCCTTTTTGCCCAAGAGTGTCCATGCTTTGTCTCTAACTCCAAATACCTGAAACTCAAGGGTTTTCATCAGTTATTGAAATAAAATATGCATTTGAGGACACTAAATCTATTAAAATAAATCCCTAAAAGAGTCCAAATCATGGAATCGTCAACACCCCAACTTAAACTTTTGCTTGCCCTCAAGTAAAGCTCAAGTTCATGCAGTTCAAAAATAATGTCTCGAACAGTGCTACACAAGACTCAATCGTGAATGCACACAAAAAGTCTCAACTTACTCATGCAAGGATCAATTGTGCACTCAAAGTTTCAAGTTGTGACTCACCATTATCAAAGAATGTTAAGCTCACTATACTTGCTTCAAATGCAAGTTCAAGCTCAACAAAGGTATTCAAATGCCCTCACAAAATGAATGATTCCGTATTCACTCAATGGTTCAACAAATTAGAGTTCTGGAATCAAGATCAACACTATGCATGATTTCACTCATAGGTTTGCCCTTATTTTCCAATCGACTTTTGCTTCAGCTCATTCAAGATTAAAAAGGTCTTTTCAAGGCTTGCAACGGGGCTGAGTGTAATGGTATGGTCATTTAGGTTTATAGGCTAAAATTCCTCATGAAATATGATGTGAACAACACCTTCTTTCCTTCTCTTTGTCATTTTCATTCAAGCTCAAAAGTCACCTCTTATTCATCTTCCACGAGTCATTGGAAACCCCATTTTCTTTGTATTTCCACAACTTTATTTCACAACTTTTTCTGTTTCAATCTTTTCTCTTTTTTTTATATGGAGGGGTTCCATTTTTCTCAAAGCATGGGCATAAGGGACTCCTTTGCATTTACTTGATTTGCCTTCTCTTTTCACCACACTCCCAACTTAGGCGTTTTAGCCTAAGCTGGCTATTCAAACAAAACACATATCATGAGCATTATGGGTAATGGATTAAGAAAGGTTATGTTTTGTATCAAGTTTCTTCCAAGTAAAGGTTAAGGCTCAAAGGGTGTTCAAAAGAGGTTAACACACTCACAAGGTAGGCCACAAAAGAGGTATATGTCAAATTGGTTCACACTCTTTAACGTTGCCTAAGATCATTTCAAGATTTTACATCACTTAGTCAACCAGACCAATGGGGAAAATTCTATGTGTCATCACACATGGTTCACGATAAGCTCATCACACAAGGCATTGACACCAAAGTTAAACAAGACTCTACACTTTCGCTAGTGTGCAATATTCATTACAAGAGACTCTATTCAATACTTGACTAGTCGCAATGAGATGCAAAGAGTTCACATATTGTCTATGCAACTTCAATTGGTCTCATCGTAGCCGCACATTTATTTTTGTTCGAGCAGAGCACTATTCAAGTCATTAGTATTGATTAAACCATACTCAAATTTTGCACAAGAACAACCACATTCAACACAAACAAGGGGTGTTGTCAAAACGAGGAGGAGGTTCCCTGAGGACACTGAAAAATCTCCACACCCCCACCAAAAATAGTCAACATTGTCCCCAATGTGGGTAGATAACAGATATTTATCGCAAATAAACTAAATATGAATAATAAATAAAAACTGACAAGAAATGAAAACAATCTAGTATGTAAATAGGTAGATAAGGGTCACGAGGAATCTTCACTAAATGCCCAGTTGGCGATGGAGTGAACTGATCGCCGAATGCTTCGGTGATGCGCCTAATGTTCTTCAGATCGCCTATAGTTCTAGTAGATTGCACTCCCAGAGAAGGTAGATCGGCGAAGATGCAGTGGATCGCCGAAAAACTTGGCGATCTGCATAATGAACTTAAAGCATCGCGGTCAATCCTTGAGGAGCTTTGTCAACTTTTATTAGAAAGGGCAAGGAAAATTGGGTCGCCTAAACACATCGGCGATAAGCCGACTAGTGAAGGTATCTCGTCGAATATTCTAGAGTCTCAGTCTCATTTTTTAGATTCATAAGATAAACCAAGTCGTGCTCACCAAAATAGTTTGGTGACTCGCCAAGAAGACTTTTATCTCGCTCATGACCCCTACTCCTGCAAATTCAACACATATTATTCAAAACACTAACACTTGGTTATCCTCCCAAGAAGCGCCTTATTTAACGTCGTGGCACGATGTGGAAAGGCTCTCAAGCATCTTCTAGGTACACAAGCTCAATTAAAGAAATCTCCTGGCATTCTCTAAAGTATAATTTTAAGCGTTACCCATTCACCTTAAATGGAAGACCCTCTTGACCCTCAACTTCTATGTCACCATTGGTGAATATTCTTGTCACTCTAAATGGTCCTGACCATTTGGACTTGAGCTTTCCTGGAAAGAGTCTAAGTCTGGAATTGTATAGTAACACCAGTCTCCGACTGTAAGCTCCCTCTTAAGGATTTTAGCATCATGACATTTGTTCATCTTTTCCTTGTAAAGGGCTGAACTTTCATAAGCTATGAATCTGAATTCATCCAATTCGTTTAACTGCTCCACTCTCCCCCTTGAGGTCTTTGTCTAGTCCAGATTTAAATCTTTCAATGCGCACAACTCTTTATGTTCCAACTCAACGGGTAGATGGCAAGATTTACCAAAAACTAGTTGATATGGAGACATCCCAATTGGTGTTTTGTAAGTGGTACGATATGCCCATAGTGCGTCATTGAGCTTTTGAGACCAGTCAGTTCTGTTGGCATTCACTGTCTTGGCCAAGATGCTTTTGATCTCCCAGTTTGACACTTCGACCTGGCCACTTGTTTGGGGATGATATGGGGTTGCTACTTTGTGTTTCACCCCATACTTGCTTACAACGGAGAACCACTTGTTGCAAAAGTGGGATCCCCCATAACTAATAATAGCCCTAGGAGTGCCAAATCTCGCAAAGATGTAGCATTTCAGAAATTGGACAACGCTTTTTCCTTCATTGTTTGGAAGTGCAACAGCCTCCACCCATTTGGAAACATAATCTACAGCCACCTATATATATTTATTTCCAAATAAGCTCACAAATGGGCCCATGAAATCGATTCCCCAAACATCAAATAGTTCCACTTTTAAAATAGAAGTAAGGGGTAACTCGTGCCTTTTAGACACTCCACCTTGCTTCTGACATTGAGCGCATTTCTTTACAAATTCATGCGCATCCTTGTAGAGGGATGGCCAGTAATATCCACTTTGGAGAAGTTTAGCGGTTGTGCGCACACTGCTATGGTGGCCTCCAACTGTAGACGCATGATAAGCATGGAGAACTCCTGCCGCTTCTTCTTCTAGAACACACCTTCTAATGATATGATCTGCACACTCTCAAAACAAGTATGGTTCATCCCAAAAATACTTTTAACGTCGAACATTAACCTATTTTGTTGGTATAAGTTCAGCTCATCTGGCATTAGTCCGCACACAATGTAATTTGCGAAATCTGCATACCAGGGAGTTTATTTGAGGGATATTGCAAAAACTTGTTCATCGGGGAAGGAATCGTCTATGTCAACCTCATGCTCATCATTCTCCGTACCTTCCAACCTCGATAAGTGGTTAGCCACCTGATTTTGCAACCTCTTCTATCTTTGACCTCAAAGTCAAATTCTTGTAATAGCAGCACCCACCATATCAACCTTGGTTTTGCATCCTTCTTTGCCATCAAGTAACGGAGTGCAACATGATCAGTGTGAATAAACACTTTAGTGCCTAACAAGTATGCCCAGAATTTCTCAAATGCATAGACTACTGCAAGCAACTCTTGTTCAGTGACGGTATAGTTACGTTGAGCACTATTTAGAGTCTTTATTGCATAATAAATTAGGTGAAAAAGTTTGGTGCATTTTTGCCCCAATACCACCCCCAATGCCGTGCCATTAGCATCACACATTACTTCAAAAGATTTGGACCAATCAGGGCTAATAATGACGGGGGTGGATACCAATTTTTGTTTCAATCATTGAAACGCCGTCATACAAGTGTCATCAAAATAGAACTTCACTTCCTTCTCCAAGAGTTTGCACAGGGTGTGTGCAATCTTTGAGAAGTCATTGATGAACCTCCGGTAGAAACCGTCATGTCCCAAGAAGCTGCGAACACCCTTTACTGAAATTGGCGGAGGTAGTTTCTCAATCACCTTAATTTTTGCCTTATCGACTTCCAATCCCTTTTGTGACACCTTGTGCCTGAGAACTATGCCCTCATTCACCATGAAGTGGCATTTCTCCCAATTAAGAACCAGGTTTGATTCCACGCATCTTTGGAGTACTTGTCCCAAGTGTGCCAAGCATTCTTCAAACGTATCCCCTACGATTCAAAAGTCATTCATGAATACCTCCATAGAGTCTTCTACCATGTCCGCAAAAATGGATAACATGCAATGCTGAAATGTTGCCGGGGCATTACATAACCCGAATGGCATTCTTTTAAATGCAACGTTCCATAAGGGCAAGTGAAGGTAGTTTTCTCTTGGTCTTCCGGCGCAATAGAGATTTGGTTATAACCGGAGTACCCATTTAGCAAGCAGTACCAACCCCTCTCTGATAGCCGATCGAGCATTTGATCCATAAAAGGCATTGGAAAGTGATCTTTTTCAATCCACGAATTGAGCTTTCGATAATCCATGAATACTCTCCACCCGGTCACTGGTCTAGTCGGCACAAGCTCCCCTTTTGCCTTTGGGACTACGGTGATACCTCCCTTTTTCGGTACACATTGCACCGGGCTTACCTATTTGCTATCCGTAATAGGGTAAATCACACCTGTGTCCAACCACTTGATGATCTCCTTTTTTACCACTTCTTGCATTAGTGGGTTCAATCTCCATTAATGCTCAACACTAAGCTTACACTCATTATCAAGCTGAATTTTGTGAGTACGAATACCGAGAGGAATGGCCACTATATCAGCGATGGTCCATCCTATAGATTTTATATGCTGTCACAACGCTTCAAGGAGTGATTTCACCTGCCATTCAAGCAAGTCAGCTGCAATGATCACATGTAAAGTGTTATTTTCCCCCAAGAAAGCATATCGTAGATGAGAGGAAATAGCTTTCAATTCTAGATTAGGTGGTTCTTCGATTGATGGCTTTGTGGGAAGACTCTTTTTTTTAGGTCAATATCCAACTTGATTGGAATCTTTGAATACCCTCCTAATCCCGACAAGGTAGCTGCTACTTCCTCATAGCCCTGAACTTCAGATTCATCATAATTAGCAAGTACAACTTCAAGTGGTTCATTCATGCACATCAAATGGCTTACACTAGCTACCGCCTCATGAATAACATCATCAGTAGACACCACATGAATATCACTTGGGTGTTTCATGGATTTACAAATATTGAAGGTTAGTTCATCTTCGTTCACCCAAAACTTCAATTTTCTACTTTCAACATCTACCAATGCTCTCCCGGTTGCCAAGAATGGCCTTCCCAAATTAATGGGAATTTCGGCATCTATTTCACAATCTAAAATCACAAAATCATCCAGAAAAATGAACCGATTGACCTTTACCAAGATGTCATAAAGTATCCCCACAGGATGTTTGATTGAACGGTCTGCCATCAGAAGTCTCATTGTGGTTGCTTTCTGTTCACCCAACCCAAGTTGTTTCTATATCACATAGGGCATTAAGTTGATGCTTGCTCCCAAATCACATAAAGCTTTAGCGAATTGGAGCATGCCTATGGTGCAAGGAATAATGAATACCCCAGGATCTTCTCTCTTTTTTATCAGCTCCTTAGTCATAATTGCACTACAACTATGGGCAACTTCAATTGTCTCAAAATCCAAACTCCTCTTCTTTGTGACCAATTCTTTCATGAATTTGGCGTATCTCGGCATTTCCAATAATGCTTCCACAAGGGGGAGGTTGATCGATAATGTCTTGAACACTGACAAGAACTTCTTGAACTTCTCATATTCATTTTTCTTCTTTAATCGTTGGGGAAATGGTGGAGGTATTTTGGGTAAGAGTTGCATGACTTTTGGAATTTGAACGTGTTGGTCCACTTTCTTTTGTTGTTCTTTGGCAAGGTTTTGATGAATAAGCAACTCTTTTTCCTCTATGCCTTCACCTTCTTCATGCTTTTGAGCATCTTCATTTTCCCATCACATTACCTATTGCCACCTTTCTGCTACGAGTAACTACAACCAACCCTGTATCGTCACATTCCCTTGCTATCTTTGGGTTCAACTGAGCTGATAATAAACTCAATTGTCCTTCAAGTGTCTTTATGGCGTCGGCACGAGAGTTCACTTTACTGTTCAATGATGAAAAGTCATCTTTCATCCCTTTCAACAAATCGTCCGAACCTTCAACTTTGTCAAGTATGCATGACAATAAGTCATTCACCCGAGGACTACTTGCACTCCCTTTTGATTTTGGGCTTTCACTTGAGTGAGTATGGTTCTCTTCATAATCATCTTCCCTTCTCCAATAATCATTTTTCTCAGCCCAATATTGATAGTATCTCCTTTGTTTTCTCCCTTATCATAGTTCCAACCTTGATTTTTGCCTCACTGTAGATAGCGTGGGTGGAAACCCTCCTCGTACCTCTTGGAGTTCTAACCTTGATTCTCCCCCGGCCTTGAGTAACCAGAAGAAGAACCCTTCTTAACTTTAAGCACTCCACATGTCCCCTTCATGTGCTCTTCTAGAACTTTCATTTGGGTCAACAACTTCTTGATGTTCTTATCCATCTCTCTCTCTTTATCAATTTACTCTTGCGTTAATCGAAAATGAAATGGAGAAACTTGATCCTCTTGGGTGTACCATGCTTGGTTTGTCCTAGTCATGTAATCCAGAAGAAACGAAGCTACCTCAAATGGTTGTAACATTATTCCTCCTCAGACCAATTGATCAGCCACTCCTTTATTAACCGAATCTAGACTCCGGTAGAAATATTGAAGTAACAAATTGTTTGGTAGCCCATGAGTTGGGCATTTAAGTAGGAGCTTCTTGAATCTCACCCACATTTCATGGATGGGTTTCCCCTCACGTCGCTTGAAACTTTGAATTTCATCTCCAAGTTTCATCATACTTGATTGAGGAAATAATCTTGTGTTAAATGCTATAACCAGCTCCTCCCATGAGGTGATGGAATTGTTTGGTAACTCGGCTAACCATTTATTACCTTCTCTTGTTAAGGACAGTGGAAATAACCGCAGCCGAATTGACTCTTGAGACACATTTTTGAGTGAAAAAGGGCTGCAAACCTCATTAAAGTTTCTCACATTCTCATGCGGATCTTCGTGATCTAATCCTCCATATAGTCCCCTCATTTGGAGAAGATGAAGAGTTGTGCTAGTGACTTCAAACATCGCATTCTCATCAGTCTGTGGGATGCAAATTGCACCTATCCCACCTGATTGAGCTGGGTTGTAGACACTATTGATGTTGTCTGCACCCTCTCGATGACCTGCTTGGCTGTCATTCATCTCTTCCTCACTCATGTTCACTTCTACGTAGTCCAACCAATACTTACACAAAGCAGCCGGAACTACTTCAACTACAACCAATGAATTTGAGAGTGTCAAATCTTCAATCAAAGAATTCTAAGTAATGCTACTCCTCGGCAGCGGTGCCATTTTGATTAACGTATCAAGACATTTCATCCAGTACTAAATGCCATAGATCGTTCGTCAGTATAATAACCCAACTATGTGAGTTGAGGTCGATCCCACAGAGAGTAGTACTTCCTTCAAATTCAATAATAAAAGTACAATGACAATCTCTTCAATCAAACAATTCTTGCACAATTAATATTCAAATCTCAAATTTTGGGTTTTAACTACCAATCCAAATTTACACTTCAACACAAGCAATCAAATATTAGAGTAAAGCTTGGGGAATAGATCAGCCAATTGTTGAATCTCAACGAAATGGATAAACGTTACTGCTCATGATGGGATAATTTGTTATGGGTAGGTCGAACCATATATAAAGTAACTTCTCTCGAACAATTACCTTTTCTATGTTGAATTATCTCTAACTTCAACACCAATCAAAAGAGGCCCAGCTCTTTCCCCTCATTAAATCCACTCTCTCAAGCTAGATACAAATGAAGGGTCACTTGTTTCACTCTCTCGAGCTGAAACCAAGGAAACCCACTACTAAGGGCGCTAAGATTGCCACCTTGGTTCCACACCTCTCTCTCTCGCAAGTGCACAACAATAAAATTGATACACGAAGTAGCGCAATTCAACCTCGAAATACAACAAAAACTTAGATCCACTTCAGCTTAACACCATTCTTCACAACTAACAAACACCCACTAAGTAAATCCAACAATTGGCTTCATGATTAAAACCCCAAGTAAAGGGTTTTAGCCACTCATATAAAAATAAAAAGATTAAAGTCAATTATCACTCCCATAGTTGGGTACAAAATGAGAATTATAGATGAAAATCAATTGATAATCTCCTCTCTTACAAAATCTCTCTCAAAATCTTTCTAAAATCACTAACTAAACCCTTTGGTAGTGTTTTCTCTCTAAGTAATTCCTTCCTCACTTTCTGAATGAATTTCTCTCTCTAGCCAAAATTAATTTAACCAAGTCTGAAGTGTCACTGCTCAGGACTACTCGGTGAAGAAAGTTGGGTAGCGTTGACGGATCGGTGAATTGTCGATTGGTTTTTATCTCACCTTCATTTTTTGCTTTTTGTTGGTCTGGCTACTATAACTTTAGGCAATCTAGGTCAGGAACACCGAATGACTCCTTGATTAACCCTTTATCCTTCCATCTCTGCCATCAGCATTGGCTTGAATCTTCTTTCATACTTTTGGTGACCTGGTTTTCCTTAACCGACTAGATCGGTGATACGCCAAATATAGTTGCTGCTCACCGAATTTGCCTCCATTTTAGCTCCAGCATTCTATAACTTTAGGCAGTATCTTGGCGATTTGGTGATTCGCCAAATGATATTGGCGATTTGCTGAATGACATCATCGATCATAAGGTTTTCATTCCTTTAGCTTTCTTTGTTCTGTTTTACCCAATAGTGTCCATGCTTTGTCTCTAACTCCAAATACCTAAAAATCAAGGGTTTTCATCAGTTATTGTGACAAAATATGCATTTGAGGACACTAAATATTTCAAAATAAAACCCAGAAAGAGTCCAAATTATGGACTCATCAATAAACTGAAATAAGAAATACTGTGCGGAAGCTTAATCATAAGATAAACTGAAATGATGGGGGATACCCATTCTAAATTTGAATATATAATACTGAATAACATTTTTAATGACAACTGAAACATCAAACTTGAAAGCAAAAACTGAATCTAACTATGTCTGAAATAAAGCCTCTAACTGACTAGAAATGCTAGGACATGCCCCAGCTAGATCTAGCAAAACCTAAGACTAAAGACTAAAAGTAGAAAAGATAATCATGTGAATCGTCCTCGATGAATGAGGACACACCATTGATGTTGCTTAAATAGAGATCAGGAACCGATCTATGCGTGATCTGAAAGCTAAGGACCTGAACCTCCATCACGAGAAGATGTAACACAGAGTATGCGTCAGTACTTGAAAGGTACTGAATTTGCAGGATATAACTGAACAAAGCCATAAAGCAATGACATAATATGAGCAAGATACTATACTGAAAATACTGAACATGAACTAAATGAATGCAATGACCAAGTTTATAACATGCTGAAACTGATACTGAATTGTAACTGATAACCTGGTCAATGCACTAGAATCTGACTGTGGGAGCTACTAATAACCGACATAAACCCACATGAGCTAAATGTGGAGTCTGATGTATACGCCCCATCCATAGGACCCAATATAACTTGCCAGAGGTATAGAGGCATGACTGGCGTGATCACTAAATGGATGCCCACATATGGGACTTATAACCTACGGGGGCACATAGTTTTGGGACTTGAGGGTGACTGACCCTAGTCCACTCGGTATCATACCTCCTAGTTTCTGATGTTCTACCTTCACTTGCTGATAATTAGGGCACTTAACCACATGGTGCATGCCCAACAAATTGATGAGTCAAAACTTAAGAAAGAGAATAGGGAGGTGAAAAGAGCAAGAACCGGTGATGGGAATTTCTCCAATACTAGGTCCGATAGGCAAGGTCGACAAAAGATCAAACAAAGTTTCTCCACCCAAGGTTCCTCAAATGCTTCCCCAAGGGTCAACAAGGATAGGGTTTCCAACCCTAAACCTCAAGGTGGTAATAGTGGTGGTTCTTATGTTGCTAGACCTAATTGTGCAAAATGTAGTAGAAAACATGAGGGAAAGTTCCTAGTTGGCTCGGATGGGTTCTACGATTGTGGAAAGAGTGACCACAAGATAAAAGATTGTCCAACACTTCCAGCAAGAAGAAAAGAGGGCAAGCAAGCTCCTCCAAGCAGTTCAAACTCCAATGCCCAAAAGAAAAACCGCTTTTATGCTCTTCGATCCCGAGATGACCTAGAGAGCTCCTCGGATGTGGTGACCGGTATGTTAAAATTATTTTCTATTAATGTATATGCTTTGTTAGATCCCGGTGATACTTTGTCCTTTGTGACACCGTTTGTGGCCATGAAGTTTGAAATACTCCCCGAAGTGTTAGTAGAACCTTTTTCGGTCTCTCCCCCGGTTGGTGATTTGGTGGTGGCTAAGAAAGTTTATGAAAGTTGTCCCATTTCTTTGTCTCATAGAGTTACTTTGGTGGATGTGGTAGAGTTAGACATACTAGATTTTGATGTGATTTTGGGTATTGATTGGTTGCATGCATGTGATGCCTCGATCAATTGTAGGAATCGGGTGGTTAAATTCCAATTTCCACATGAGCCTATCTTAGAGTGGAAGGGGGCAAATTCTATCCCTATAGGTCAGTTTGTCTTTTTCCTTAAAGCTAGGAAGATGATCTCCAAGGGATGCATTTACCAACTTGTTAGGGTGAAGGATTCTAGAGTCGGTTCCGGTAGTGAATGTGTTTCGAGAAGTTTTTCCCGATGATTTACCTAGTATTCCTCCCGAGCAGAAAATAGTTTTTGGTATTGACTTTTTACCGAATACGCAACCTATCTCCATTCCTCCTTATAGAATGCTCCGGCCGAGTTGAAAGAGCAAGGATTTTCTAGATAAGGGTTTCATTCGACCGAGTATCTCTCCATGGGGTGCTCCGGTGTTATTTGCTAGGAAGAAGGATGGGTCTCTTAGAATGTGTATTGATTATCGTCAATGGAACAAAATGACCATTAAGAATAAATATCCCCTTCCGAGAATTAATGACTTGTTTGATCAACTTCAAGGGGCTAACTACTTCTTCAAAATTGATCTTCGTTCGGATTATCACCAACTAAGGGTGAGAGGGGTTGATATTCCAAAGATGGCCTTTAAGACCCGCTATGGTCACTATGATTTTGTGGTTATGTCATTTGGGTTGACAAATGCCCCAGCGGCATTTATGGATTTGATGAATAGAGTGTTTAGATAATACCTAGACATGTTTGTGATTGTGTTTATCAATGATATATTTATCTACTCAAGGAGTGAGAATGAGCATGTGGACCATTTGAGGATTTTGTTGCAAGTTCTTAAGGACCAATAACTTTTTGCAAAGTTTGGCAAGTGTGAAGTTTTGTTAAGGTTTGTAGCTTTCCTTGGTCATATTGTATCAATCAAGGGTATTGAGGTAGATCCTAAGAAGACGGATGCGGTGAAGAGTTGAACTATACCTCTAACCTCTTTTGACATTAGAAGTTTTTTGGGTTTGGTCGGTTACTATAGAAGGTTTGTTGAGGGGTTTTCCTCCATTGCTTCTCCGTTGATGACTTTGAGTCAAAACAAGGTTAAGTTTGTGTGGTTAGAAGCTTGTGAGAAGAGTTTCTAAGAGTTGAAAGATAGACTTAAATCAGCTTCGATGTTGTCACACCCCGAGACTAGCACCGAGACACGGACACGGGACCTAGGACCACAAATGATCCCAAGCTAACCCTGCTGGCATGATCATGAGCATACTAAATATAATCTGAATAATTGAAAATGTGCGGAAGCTATAATCATAAACAAAATGAAAAGATGGGGAATACCCATATACTATAACTGAGATATAAGAAAACTGATGAGTTTAATACAAAGGAAATATTAACTCAATACTAAGCTGAATCTAACTATGTCTGAAAATAGCCTCTAACTGACTAGAAATGCTGGGACA